>MU227155.1:146334-163666 GCA_018584345.1 Thuja plicata
CATGTCTAAGAACCCTGTGATGCACGCAAAGACAAAACACATAGAGATCAAGTACCATTTCTTAAGAGAAAAGGTTGCAGACAAAGAAGTTAAATTGGACTATGTGAGCACCAAAGAAAAATTGGAAAACATTTTCACAAAGCCCTTATCTAAGGATACTTTTGAGTATCTCAGGGAGAAGTTGGGAGTAATTCCCTCTCCTAAGTATGTTTAGAAGAAGCAGCGAAGACATCAGTCATTAAGTGACTGATGAATGGTTGACTACTCGACTTTTGGAGTAGTACCTGTACCTAAAGGACTATGGCACCCTTTTCCATTGATGTCAAAGGGGGAGTATATATTAAGGAGGAGTATGTACTAAGGGGAAGCATATACTCTGGGGGAGTATATACAAGGAACAAAAACACAGACAGAGGAACTGCAGCAGTTTAGAGAAATCTTTGATGAGGATATTGAGAAGATTGTAAAAGAAAGAGGACACCATGAACAAAGGATATTTTTGATATCATATGTTGCCATCAATTTCAAAGGGGGAGATTGTTGGAGATTTGATTTTGAGCAGTTGATTGATTGTATGTTTGTCATTGATGACAACATATAATACACAGTAGTAATTCTGTATGTACTTATCATAATGATGATAAGAAGACTTGCGTGGATAGATACATGTTGTTGACATGTTTATTATGTTATGTTCATACACGCAGACCCAGATATGATGTTTCAGTAAAGTTATGTAATTTTGTTATTGGTAGTTACAGTTTTGGAAGTGTAACCATTTAGGGCCGACGTATATCACGTGTTTCTTGAGTTGCGCCTATCTTCTGTATATGTGTGTGTATTTTCATGATTGTTTATGAGTTGATGATATTAATCCAAAGGCGCCAAACGTGTTTCAAGAAGATTGAAAAGTTAGAGTTAAATTTGTGAGGCCGACTTAGTGAAGCATCGTGTCTATTTGGTTTATACTTGCGTGGTTGTAATAATGCTTGTGTGCTTAGTAGAGTCGACAAGGATGTTATGAAGAGTTGTCTTACAGGTCCCATGATCTCATACTATGAGGAAGATACTTATAGCAAGTCAGAGGTGACACGTTAAGTGTGAATGATACGAAAAGATAAGAAAGATGTACAAAGCAGATTATCAAAGTTGGTTCATTCATCAAGAGTCTATGTGAAGAACAAGTGAAAGATTGAAATACACTGGAACTGATCAAGATAGCAGGTCTACTCTACAGTTCATCATCAAATATATTGCATATCTGTTATACAGAAGGTTGTAGCCTTCACCATCAAGCAGTGAGCTTTTGGACAGTGAGTCCACCACCCCTAACAGGGTTATTTGTAAAAGATTCCTAACAGGATCTGACCCTTAACCAGGTCACTATACTTAATGCATTGTAATGTACAACTCCTAACAGGGTTGAAATATCTTTTAACAGGGATTACTACAAACAAGTATAGTTTATTGTGGTGCTAATTCCCACTGGGATTTTTACCATTTGGTTTCCCTATAATCAAATTGTGTGGTGAGTACTGTGTTATCTGAATAAGCATTTACTTTGTTGTATTCTAAAGTTAAAGAAGTAAAAAGAACTGAAGTTACTGATAACTGATTCACCCCCCCNTCCCCCCCCCCCCCCCCCCCTCTCAGTTATCTTTTGGGACTATTCTAATAGTAATCATATCAAAGGAAAATAATTATGAGGTTCATGTGGATGAGTAAGTAGTGTAGCAACAAAATGATAGTAAAATTAAAAAATAAAAGTCATATTTAAGATTTAAAAAATAAGATCTCTTTGTAATCTTACAAATAGCTATATAATAAAAAATTAAATCTTCTCATTTCTTAAAAATTTGTGGGAAATTTTTCATCATCAAAAGATCATACTGCATGATCCATCATAGAATGAAAGCAATAGCAAGAGAACAGAAGTAAGATCATGATGATAAAAAATTTCTCACATTTTAATTTAGAAATGAATTCAACTCTCTTGCTAGAGATCATGAAAAATGAAAAATTCACACAGTTTATTCCATAAATGACTTTTGCTCTCTTGCTATTGTTTTCATCGTGATGATGGATCATGTATAATCGGAAATGTTGATGATGAAAATTTTCACATAATTTAATCCAAAAATGAGAAGATCTAACATTATGAAATATAGAAACTACATGACTCTAAAAAATTAAATTTCATATTTGAGATTACAAAAAAAAGATCTTCTATTTGTAATTTAACTGCATTCCTCCTTAGAAAGACTCAACACCTCTCTACCTCCTACTGATATTTCTCTTGTCACTTAACCGCTTTTATTGTTATTCCAATTTAACTCTCAGAAGTGAATTTGTGTTCTCTTACCCTTTTCGAAGAGATATAACTATATATATTTTTCAATTATTAGAAACTTGATTCACATATTCATTAAAAAAAAGACCCAACATTTTTGTGTTCTCTTACCCTTTTTTGAGAGAATATATATATATATATATATATATATATCTTTGAATTGATAAAAACTGACTCATATATTCATTTTTAAAATATCCAACATTAATTTGTATTTAACAATATTTAAATCCAAAGTAATTATAACCATGATCATTCTTCAATACACACTGCTATTTATTATAAAATAAAAGATAAGGAAAAATAGCCAAACGAAATAGAACCCAAGTTGACACTCTAGTCACAAACAACCTTACAAAATTAGATCACAAACAACCTTGCAAAGTCACTCACAACAAAGACTACACTAGAAACTCATAAGCTTAAACTCTATTCAACTTGTCCCGGCATACTAACTTTTGTGAGCTCATCATTTGGAATGGAAAAAACAGAAACTTGTGCCCCAAGGTTCTTCTGTAGAAACACATCCATGCCCTTTACAATCATCACAAGTATGGATATTCCCACAGATTTCTCTGTTAGGGACTAAACCTGCATTTTATCTTCTTACAAACATCATGTTGCTCCCTACATTTGCCACCACCTCAATATTTTCATAAGTTTCAAGATACCATTGCATGTATGTAAATATCAAATAAATGATGTTAGATTTTTATTTATTAATTATTTTTGATATAATTGTGTAGGTTTTTAACATGAAAGTTTCAAATCATAGTCTATGATCAATCATCAATGTGAATGAACATAATATAATTCTAAATATTACTATTGAAACCCTCATACACAATCAAATCTGAAAATTACTAATGAATACCAAATAAAATTTGTATCATAAAATAAATTATATTTGAAACATATTATATGTTGACATTTAAATTTAATTTTTTCTTCACTATTTAACTTTGAAGCCTCATAAATAAAAACAAGACATTCAGATTTATATTTGGTTAATACAAATATGTGAAAACAATTTTAATATCAGCCAAATGATAGAATTTTTAAATTCCATCTTATCAGTAGCTATGATCATGACAGATAAACAAATAAAAATCACCAGTTAATAGGATCATGCCAACTTCATCTTTGCTTGCTCTGCTCTGAATGTTTCCTTGCAAATAAATTCTATGTGGGTCTTGTTGGAGCTCTAATTTTTTGCAAAATTTAGAGTTCTAGATAAGAAAAAAACCCTAAAATGACCTCTTAAATCCTATGCTCAACAAGTAAATTCTTCATGAAATTATATTAGCCACTTATAAATACAGGTGTACATTCATTTTTATCCTCGCAGAGTCAAATTTGACATGTTCCTGGAGTACTAAGCCCTTTACACTGCATCTCATAAATCCCTCCAAATAGGTCATTCTCATGAGTAGATACTTCAATACATCAACTCCTCCTCACTAAATCAATTACTCCTTTTGATTGTCCTTAAAATAAGGTAATCCTATATCCATTTTCAAAGCCCCATGATCACTACTATAATATTCAAAATGTTCCATAAATCACACAACCTACAAAATATACCTTTTTCATGCATTTTTCGCTATTTCACACAAGCAGAAAAGGAATTTGGCCTAGTCCGAGGATTTCTCAATCTATTGATTTGGGAACCAATAGGTTTAATTGCGCATAAATCTATGAACATAAGCCTGTATAAATAGTGTTTGAATTGCATGCTTTTTCATCTTTTATAGATTTACTTTGCAATTTCCTGATTGGTAAAGGATCCTGCCATCTTCATCTTTTCTTACTCTGCTCTAAATATTTCTGTGGGTCTGATTGTGTGCATATCATATCCTATGAAGCCTTAGTTTGGCAACCAATCATATAACATCAAGACTACCATCACTTGAAATGGGTATACCAAGCATTCGTTTGACAAACAGAGTCGAATGTCAAATTTAGGGCTTCATTGTCAGAGCTTACTATAGATTTCTATAAATGAAAAAGAGATATGCCTCGTGGTGTTTGCCAGTTTTAGCATCTCTGGATTTTTCAGTTGGCCAACCATCTCAGCAATTGGGTATCCAAATCCTCTCTAGCAGTTTGGACATATTGTAAAATTATTGTTTAGGAAGGAAATAAATATACTCAGCAACCGCTACAAATAACTGGGCCCATCTATAAAATCCTTCCACTATGAAGACAAGCAAGATCACAAAACCACCTACGTTGTGTTAGAGTATCTATCATGGTCTATGAGGGGTATTAATGTTTTAGTCATTTCTGTGAAAAATCACCAATTTAAGATGATACTTAACTTTTAAAATATATGAAAGTTCTCAAAGGGCCTTTAGTCGGTTATTAATGATTCCAACAGACATCACATCTTGCTAAGTGTAAAGCTTTGACATGATAAAAGAGATGGGATTGGGATTGTGCCCTAAGAAAATTTGGAAGGATGGGTACCCCTCAATCTTTGGCAAATTTTTATTAGAAACTTACCTCACTCTTAGGAATATTCAAAATGTATACCTCATCTTCCAATTTGTCATCAAATTCACTATCTATTTATTTATTCTTGTAATAGTAGAAGCGGTAGACTCATAATACTATTTTTTATACATTAGTATGTAGAATGGTATATTTTTTAAAGTAGGTTGCAAATATTAGAATTCTAGTTTCATTTTACCTTCCTATCTATCAAATGGATCTCTAGAGTACTCCATTATATCCACTATTTATCACTTGGTTAAATTTGTAGGTACAATGTTATTTAATCTATACTTTTGTGCATGTAAATTTAAACCTTAACTTTCTAATTTAAAACTTAAATTTAGATTCATTATGCCCTTTCCTCTAGTCATTATGACATAATAAAAGCAAAAAATATTTCAAATCACACACTAGAGTGGTGTATTTAAGAATTTGAAAGAATTTGTTATTATCATGAAATATTTAAATCATGGAGCATTCCTATGAGAGGACCATAGAGAATCCTAATTGCACTATCAACTTGCATAATCATCCTAGATATATCATATTCTTCTATGATGTCTTTGATTGTTGTTTAAAGACTTTGAGCTTATTCATATAAGGGCTTAACTAAAGAGCGCTCCTCCTTACCAAAATCCCAAATTATTTCTATAGACAACGCCCCTCTACATACATGCGCGTGATAAATTGAGGTGCATCAAACTTAATTGTTGATTACCTTTTAGTTCATTTCCTCCAAATTCAGTTATATGAACTAGATCATTTCCACACACAAAGATAAGATATTTTTCTTCAAAGGTAAGGTTCCATAAGACACTAATTTTTTCAATATATTACTATTTTTTTAGAATCTCCAATATAATATTCCTCTATCCAAAATCTAACCATCACATTCAATTTATTTAATTCTATAAATTTAAATAAATTTATTAATTCAATCACAAGATGGATGTAGAATTAAAATCTCACAATTCCACTTGCTTTATGCATAGAAACTCAAATGGTATTGCTAGATTTTTAAACCCTATGGCTCACCATAGAATTCCAGGAGCTAAGCTTGCAACGAGGTCTTGTCCTATGAAATCAGTTTCAAATGGTATGGGGAATAGAAACAAGACTTGGATTCCTCAATGGGTGTTTCACAATCAGGCACTGGTGGATATTTTTAGGCTAAAAGGAGACTTGGGGTGGTCAAATGAGCATTTCTAGTAAATTCCAAACTCTAATAATAATTCTTCAAAAGGTGTACCTCACAGCTCTTCTTTAGAGGATGTGTTGGGTGCTCGACCTCCTCTCTCTCATGCCCACCATGGCCCTCTTTCTTTCCCAAATAATATCTCAATCAACGGTTTTTCTCATAAGTCCCCAATAGCGTCCCAAACAACTTCACCTTAGCATTCTTCCATTCCCTCTCTTCATGCAAAGGTTTTCAAGGTGATTTTACCTCTTCCCATGACTCCAATGAAGGTTGGAGGGAATTTGGTTTCGAGTAGAGCTCCTAGGAAGAGATTTTGGCATCAGCATTGTGGTAACAAGAAGAGTAATATGAAGATATCCACCCCTTATCCCCGACCCCCAGAATATTGGTAGGATTGATGAACATGGGAATGTGAGGATAACTCTCTCAGAGAAACTTCTTCAACCTCAAGTGACAGAGCTCTCTGATAGAGAACTCATATGTAAGTTCTGACACTAGACCCCTCTTATTTCTAATCTTATCAAATGGTGCCTTGATTCTTGGATTAATGTAAATGAGGTCTTTTACATTGACAATAGTTTTGGATTCTTCATTGTGGTCTTTTCAAACAAAGTTGATAGAGATCTAGCTCATAACAATAAAGTATGGTTTATGGCGGGTTTTGGCCTTCACTCTCAATGTTGGGTCCCTCATTTTTAACCTTCTTCAAATGACATTCATTTTTCTCCCTTATGATTCTCATTATCATCAACCCCTTTAGAGTTTAGAGACTTGGAGGTTGTTGAAACAGTGGCTAACCAACAAGGTACATTCTTAAAGTATGATCTCGAACCATTTGAACACCCTCATCTCCCTATCAAGTTTTGTGCACTTCTAGATTTGAATAAACATATCCCCATGGAACTCCTAGTCACTTCTCCTTTTGGAGTTTGGAAAAAAATATCCTTATTGAGGATTCAGTTATAATCCATGTGAACATAGATATTTTGGGTCATCTTTCTTCTCGATGTCAAGGCATTTTTAGTCAAAATATTACAGTTTGCAAGGATTTCTCCTCTCGAGAAGAACTATGTTCACTCACCTTAGATGTTTTGAGTTCCTACTCTTAGGAACCTATCTCAGAGCAAAATACTTTTTGAAATTTTGATCAAATTATTTCATATTGTAATGTGGTACCCTCTAAAGAGGAGTTATGCTCTCCCATCTCTGATGCTTTCAAAAACACCTTTCCGGTTTCTTCTCCATTGTAAATTAGTTCCTATAATCCATTTTCTATATTGTCTTGTACTCTTAGCCAGAAAATCCTTCAAGCGTGTTTCATCTCTTTAGGAGAGAAAGTTGAGATGTCACACCTTCACAATTTGGTCTTAAATAGGGATATTCCTAAGATATGCTATCTACTAGAAAAATGTCAATTTGAAATGCCTTCATGGGCATGCAACACTATCCTTAAAAGGTTGAAGGTGCCACAAATTTTCTTGTACATTCCACGGGTACTCTCAGCCTCCCAATATTATGAGGCATATTTTAACACACCTGGCATATTTCCCCCCTTTTAGTTTGTTTAGGAGGGGCAGTGTAAGGAGTTCACTGCACAAAATGTGAAGGTGGGGGAAACAATAGTGCATGACAAAAAGGAGGATGAGAAAAATTTGGCACCTCTTGGTGTTTTCAAAACAAATTTGTCTCTTCATTTGAAGAAAAAGGATGTTATGGGTATCTCAGAGATTATTTCTAAGCTTACCATGCTAGTGGATGAGGCACTACTAGCCTCTCACTCTCCTTGTTCTAAATCTTCTAATATAGTTTTACTTCAACCTAATCTTTCATATAGTTTCTCCCCTCATCAAGGACCCTATAGTGTGTTGGTGCAGAATGATATAGGTCTGGTATGGTCTAAGGAATATCCCCTTCTTATTCAAGAAGTTGAGGGTCATCCTATTACTTATTCCATTTTGTAGACCCTGATAAAATATTTAGCTCTCCCTTCCCCCTCCAAGAGTCATGGGAAAGCTGGTAGACTGACTAAGAACAAGATGACCAAAAGTGATATCAAATCTAGTATCCAGACTACACTAGATAAAATTATCTTGTGGCGAGAAAGGCACTCCCCATGGAAGATATGAGGATTATCACATGGAATTTTAGGGGCATTAATTCCCCTAACAAGGTTTTCCTCGTCAAATCACATATTGAGGCAACTGGAGTAGATAGAATTATGTTGCAAGAAACAAATTAGTTTGTAGAATCAGAAGCCCTTCAACCATTTTCTAAATGGAAGTCTTGGAGCTATGTTGCTTCACCTTCTATTGGTGCTTTGGAGGGCTAGCTATTTTGTGGAAAGACAAATTCATTAATGTGAAAAAGATGGTTTCAAAGGATAATTAGCAACAAATTCAAGTTGAATGCTTTAATGTCCACTTTCTCTTGTTTAATTTTAATGGGCCAAATTCTACCATTGGGAAAAAAATGCTTTCAAACTCTTTGTCCTCGGCTTGTGCTTCTAATTCATATGTTCCAATATTACTGGGGGGATTTCAATGCCATCTTGGATTTGAAAGTGTATAGTCGAGAAATGGAAGCACTTGCATTGTAGACTTTTTTATCCTTTCAAGTAAGTGGTTTTGGGTCATTTCAAGTGCCTTGAATGGGTCCCTGACATGGATCTGGCCTTTTCCCCTTGTTCTGCCCCATTTCCACTTTTCCAGCTTATTTCTGACACTCCAGAATGAAAAACTGGGACTTTGACCTCAGGGTCAAGGTCGACCTTTTTGGGTCAAGTTTGACCTCAACCTTGACCTAGGTCACAATCGACCTTTTTCTGGCCCAGGGTTCAAATTCCAGAATTCCAAGGTTTTCGGATGTCGGGCTTTGGAAAGAGTTAATTCCTGCTTCCGGGTCGGCTATTTCAGTCTTCGAAACAACAAATCTTAAATTATATTTAATATAGGTCCTCTTATAGGGGTATAGGTCTAATTGGAATTTAATTCTCCTATGTAGGTCTCTCTATAATATTCCATAGTTTCATAAAAAAAGAAGTTTTCTCCTCTCATTTTCTCTAACCACAAGCAAAGACTTGAACTATAAGGAAGAGAAATCTAAGAAAAAGACTTGAAGAGTGAGATCCAGAGGTGAAGAAGCAATATTTCAAGAAATCCAATTATCCATTGAAGCATTCATCCATTCTCAAAAATTCAAGCACTCATTTCATCAAGAAGATCCATTGGTGGCCATTGAAGGATT
Organism: Thuja plicata; assembly: GCA_018584345.1. NCBI lineage: Eukaryota > Viridiplantae > Streptophyta > Pinopsida > Cupressales > Cupressaceae > Thuja > Thuja plicata. The sequence goes on from MU227155.1 coordinate 155,622, forward strand.
CAAGCTCCACGGAGCCCTCTTGTTGAATATTTCTCCATCCACATTCCTCCAAGCATCTTCCTATTCCAAGACCCATTCAAGATTGGTGTTGAAGATCTACGAGCAATTTATTTGAGACATTCTACATCCTTTTTGGTGCATACATACTTGTGGATTCATGGATTCGAATCCACCACAAGGGCTTCTACAAGCAAGGTGAATTTGTTCATTTACTCTGTTTTACTTATACAATTTCAATTATACTTTGAGGCTAATTCCAAAACTGGGGTTTGACCAAGGCAAACCCCTCCCCCCTAACGAACAATCCATTTTTCTTGCAGGTACAGGTTTGGAATAGCAGATCGGAGTGCAGATTCAGATACCCTTTTCAGCAAACTTTTGGGATCCGAGAACAGATTTCCTGTCGGAGATTTTTTAGGTCGATTCTTCCCTAGGTCAAAATTGTAAATTCTGGGTCAATGGTGACATTGACTTGAGGGTCAAAATCAGAACTGTGTCAGAATGGAAAAATATTTATGGGTTTTGTTCGTCTCTGCGTTTCTATTCCAGATCCAGTCTCAGATTTTCCAAAAACTAAGTGCAGACCCCCGAAAACAGCATTCTTCATATCTGCAACATTTCAAGGTTTGTACTTTTCTCCTATCCATTTCAATTAAATTTATTAATCTTTCTAAATCTGTCACACATTCAAATCTATAAACGGGTATTTAAGATCTCCCTCTTTTCTCTTATTTCCAAATGATTGATTCAATTATGCATTGATCCTTCATTTGGGGTTAATCAATTTGGATCCCTCATTTGTGTATCTAAGGATAAAAGGAGAGCATCTTATTTAGCCCCATAAAATATTTAAATGTAATATTTCTTATTTCTTATCTTACATTTTGGTGAACCCGCGATAGACAACTTTTTCTTTTTGGTGTTAGATTTACATCTTTTATGTTAGATCTTGCATGCATATTAGATTAGTTTTCTTTTATGTTCTTGCATTTACATTTCAAAAATTAAAAATCAAAATCTTGTGTTTCCTAAATTAGTTCATTTGCATTGCATTGGTGTATGAGCTTTACCACTTCTAGTCCTACTTATAGTATCCCGGTTAGAAGAAGTCGTAGACTTATGGGTTCCTTTGATCCTGAGTCTTCCTCTCCTTTCCTTAGGATCCTAGATGACAATTTGATCACTCATGATTTCAATCCTTCTATAAAGCATAACTCTTCTCACTCATCTCATGATGAGGATGATGTTTTAAGAGTTCCTCCTTAACAAGTGCGAAAACTTTCAACCGAACTTGATAAAATGGGAAATTGGCTTATTCAAGAAAACCATAATCAAGATTCCATCCAAGCTATAGAGGCTCTTAAGAAAGTCCGTCGTGATAGTGATCAAGGTATTAATCTCTTGCATGGTATCACTCATATTATGCATTTAAATGTTAAACCTTTAGCTCAAGAGACTCGAGATCTAGGATTCACTCCTCCTATCACTAGTGAGGGACCTTCTTCTATTCCTTTACCAAGCATTCCTACTTATACTCTTCCTTTAATGACTACATCTCTCCAAATTTCATCTATTCATGTGAGTGTTCCAACGGTATCTCTACCTACCTCACAACCTTCATATGATAGTATGCCTTTTACTTATTCCAATCCCCTTCCAACTGTGGTTCCAAGTGTTCTACCGGTTGTGTTACCCATTCCTGATGCTTCCTAAAATTTTCCTAGTGCTCCTTATATTTCTATGCCACCTATGTCTTCTAATGATTCCACAATTATTAGTTTGGCTCAAAGTGTGTCATCTTTACAACAACAACTTGCATCTTTAACTCAATCCAAGTTTAGCATTCCTACATGTGACATGGGTAGTCCTTTATCCTTAGACATTATTCATGCTACTATCCCTCAGCAAGACGATATGTCTCATCTTGAGAATTACAATGGTAAAGGAGATCTTGTTACTCATGTTAAAACATTTCAAATCCTTTGTAGTGATTATGCTCATGACCATAGGATTTTAGCTAAACTATTTGCTAGAACTTTTGGTGATAAGGCCTTGCAATGGTATTGTTCTTTACCTCCTTATTCTATTGATTCTTTTCCTAAACTTTCTAATACCTTCATTCAACAATTTCAAAATAACATTGGTCTGCAATTTTCCTTAACTGATTTAATGCATTATTAAAAAAAAACATTAAGAAAAAATTGACTGTTTTTATTGGTAGATTTAACCATTTGTATGCTCAGATTTCTTATCTTATTCCTGATATCGATATTCAACATATGTTTATTTCAAATTTACAAAAGGATATTAGAGATAAGATTCTTCTAAGTGAATTTACCTCTTTTCAACAACTTTGTGCAGCACTTCATCATTATCAATTACAAGTGAGTCACTTTGAGAGCAACGCTCTAATGGCTCTTGTTCTAGTTGATAAGAGTGGCACTGCTCCTAATCCTAATAAGTTTCAGAAACCTAACAACTATATCAAGATTAATAAACAGACGAATGTGGTTGTTGATCAAGTTGTTGTTGCATCTCACAATGCCACTTCTGCACCCACTGCTTTCCGAATGAATCGTGTGTTTACTCCTCTCTCTGAATCTTTACATTCTATTATGATTAGGTTGTTAAGTGCTAATATGATTACCTTGCCTCCTATTTGACCTCTCCTTCCTACTACAATAGCTTTAAAATCCTTTGATTCTAAAGGTTTTTGCCAATACCACCGCCAGAATGGTCATGATACTAAAAAATGTTATTCTCTAAAGTATAAGGTTCAAGACTTAATCGATTCTAATGCTTTATCTATTGATAATTTTGATGATAATGGGAACAAATTTGTCTCTCCTCCTAATCAAAACCTTCAAATCTATATGAATCCTTTACCTACATATGATACTAATACCATCGCTCAACCATCTTCTGTGGATATTGTTTATGATTCAAAGATGGATGATCTTAATCACATTGTTAATCATGTGGAGTGTGTTGTTTCATCTCAACCTAGTGTTCAAGACCCTTTTCCTCTAATTCAACTTCAAATTCCACCTAAACCTCAGAAACAAACTAAGGATAAACGACCTCGGGAACTATCAATTACCTTTGATGACTCTGAGACTATTAAGGCTCCCGATGATCCCCTTTATATTTATGCTAGGATTGCTAAGATACCTACGTGTGGTTGTCTTTTTGATCCCACATCTTTAATAAATGTCATTACTAAGTAAAACCTTTTTATAAAAAACCTAAAACGTGACTTTTATGATTCATTGGATGCATGGATCCAAAATTGCAATGGTTTTCTCTATCTTGCACTTGGTTCTATTAACTTACCTGTTGAACTTTGTGGCAAGGTTGTATATACTAACTTCATTGTCATTCCTACTTCTGATCAATTTCAAGTAAAATTTGGTTTCCCTTGGATAACTACTATGCATGCTATTACTTCTCCTATTCATAAATGTCTTAATTTCATTCATAATGGAGAAGTGAAAATGATTAATCATAGTTTGTATCAACCTTCGAGGCCTAGATATTGTGCTACGCTTGACATATTTTGGGCTTCATTACCTAATTCATGTCCTCGCCTTGACAACCTTTTTCATTCATATCAAGCCTATAAACATCACAATATTGTCGAGTTAAGCATGCCCTTGATAGATCTTAACCGTGGTCTTTTGCCCACTCCTTATATACCTCCTTTATCCATTACATCTATCTCTATTACTCAACCTCCCAGTGTCGCTTCTCAGCCTACTGCGAATCCTACCAACCCTCCTATAGAACCTGTGAAGGAATTGTATGCACCCTAAAATGGTCGCCTACACTATGGGCCCCATTTATCATTTTATCAATTTATCAAATTTCCTGAATCAATACTTTGGAACATTTTCAATTCAAATCAATTTCCTTGATCAAATTGTAATTAATTCAATTATTTCAATATTTCCTAAGGTTTGATCATTTTTATTTAATTAAAATATTTAATCTCCCTATTAATTAAATAAAATTCATCTTATTTAATTAAATTAAATTCCTCCCATTTAATTAAATAAAAAATTTCTAATTTGTTTAATTATAAAGAAAACCCCTCTTTTAATTAAATAAATAAAAATTCCCACTTAAAGCACTTTATTTGATGAAAAAGGAAATAAATTAAATAAAAATCCATTTTTCTTCACATCCTCCTAAGTGGTGGGATTTTTGCCTCTTAATCATAGCCCTTGATTTTGCCTCTTAATCTCAACCGTTCACTTTCTTATATAAGGAAATCTCTCATTCTCATTTTCATATACCTCTTTTTCATAGTATTGTTATGTTGCAGGTTTGGAGAGCAATTTTGGAGGAGAATTTGAGCACTCAAGCTTGGATATTGCAACTTCTCTCTTCTTGTATTCTTCTTCTTGCATCCATGGCTATTCATGTAGATTAGATTCATATTTCTTTTCATAGAATAATCTTGCATTGTTATCATTTAGATTAATTTTCTTTCATGCATTACAATCATATAGAATAGATTTCATTTTCATGCATTGAATCTCTCATTTCATGGTGTACTTGCATGGGTACAACTAGGTCAATTTGAGGGCCTCCATTACAAACCTTTGCACTCCATGACTAGAGAGCTATGAGTCGATATTTGAGGCATCATTCTTGAGCAACCTTGAATGGAATGACTCATAGAAGTGTGACACATTTTCATCACACAATTTTGGCGCCCATCGTGCGGCAAAAGATTCATTTTCTGTCCTTTTAGCTATTTTTTGTCATTTATTTTTGGATTTCTGAATTTTCCGTCTTTTTCGTACTTATTTTTTTTTGTAGGGAAATCTTGTGTGACATTTTGCAGGTTCCTAGGCGAGATTTCGCTGATTCTGTATTTTCTTGTGCGACTTTGTGCATATCTTCGTGCGGCACTACACCAATTCTCGCGCGAGATCCGGCACCAGGCTGCAGATCTGGACTGATTTGTTGTTTTCTATTTTTTCTACTGACTGTGCACTGTTTCGTGCGGCTGTGCACTTCTTCGCGCGAGATATGTTTCCTCGCGCGACAGTGTGTGAATCCTCGCGCGGCACTGTGTGTTTCTTCACACGAGATTTCACACCAGAGATCTATTTTTCATTGCTATATTTATATATCTCTATTTTTCTTGCTAACCACTAATGTTTACTGTTTTTGGTGGTTTATGATTTGTTGTTGCTGATTTGGACTTGCTTTTATAAACAACAAAATGATTCGCGTTGCATTGGATTTGAGGTATTTTGTTGATCTCTATAACATTTGGATTTTGGAAATAAAATGAACATCTCATGTGATTAGCTTGAGTGTTTTCTTTCTTTCATAGATCACATTTCCAATTGGTGTTCTAAAAATGGACCTAGATTTGCTTTCTTGCATATATGTTTCACATAGTAATTAGGCCCTATGAACACTATTTGTGGCGATCTTGAGAGAGTGGGCTTCACTCGCTTGTCTTACATGTGAAGCTCTTCTTGACGATAGATCCCCTTGTAGGTAGGGAAGGATTTGTTTTTATCTCATTGGTCAACTTGGTTTGGGCTTCAACTTTTGGCGATACTTTCTCTCTTTAGGGAGATTGGTGTCATTTGTTGTTGTGTGAACCTTGAATGAGGTGATTTCAAATTAGTGGGTCAATTAATCTTGTTTGCTATGTTTGGGTGAGGTGAAGAGGCTAGAGGATTATGCTCTTTTCCCTTTTGGGAGAATCAGAAACTTGGAACCCTTAAATCCCAACCAAGTCCCCATGTGGTCCATATTGTGAGTCTTCCTTGTTAGAGAGGGTTAACCGTAGTGGACACTCCCTTTATTGGGTAAACCACATGGATGAAACCTCAAGCGGTATAGCCATTTTCGCTATGGTAGCAACAACCGCTATATAAATGTCCTTGTGGAAGAAATCTCCATAGGTGTAGTTTCTTGTGGGTTGTCAGATCTCCTCAGCAGCTCCTAATTGATTAAATTCTTGGACTGTGTCAAAACCTCGGTGCGCCAAGATTGGATTTCACCCACTTGAGATTGAAAAAGTTGCAGAGTCAAGCCATTACAAAGAACCATAGTGCAACCAACTTTTTATTTTCTAGGACTGTGTGCGTGATTGGAAAATATTTTGAGAACATACACAAGTAGAATTCTTATGGAGTATAAATACTATGACATTATCCATGTTCATGTGCGAGGTTGTTTTGTCCCTTGCTCATTGTTTGAAGACATTGATTGCTTGAACTCCCTGATTTCTATTTTGTGTGCCTGATTCATGATAAAAATCTATTAATGCATCTAGTTGGTTATTTAAAACAATCAAAAATTGAGTTCTATGTCCTTTCCTAGCGCGAGAAAACTATTTCTTCACGTCGTTCATTGCATTTCCTCGCGCGGCCATCTGAGAATCCTCGCGCGATATCTAAGATCCCGAGTTATGAAAACTTCAATGTATATCCCCAAAGAGTGTTATGACATGTTGCTCAACATCCAAATGAACTTAAATAGTATCAATTTGCACAAAATGACTCTTGGTCTTCTTTCTTCCACATCTCCCATGTCTTCCTAGTCTCCCATTTCCATCATTTCTCTTCTTCCTTCATGCTTCTTTCTCTTCTTCCTAAGATCTTCATGTATTCTTATTCTTTTCCTCTTATTATCTAGTCTACCTTCTTCTATTCATCTCTTCTTTCTCCCATGCTTGATTCCTCCTCTTCTAGAACCATGGATTTCCATTATCTTCTTAAGGAACGTCTCTTGACAATAGATGATCTCAAACTCATTGATCAATTCATGACATATTGTTCCTCCAATGATCCTTCTAGACGTTACATGAGTGATGAATCCATAGAAAAAATAAGACAAAAATTGAATGAATCAGACGTCTTTGGTAGAATCATAGACATAATCTTGTCACAATCTCCTTCTTCCAAACATCTTTCATCTTCTAAGTCTTCTCATCATCCAAGTCTTCTTCTTCCACTAGGTCTTCACTTTCCTCTTCTTCATGATCTCGTTCTTCTTCTACTTCTCCCAAGAGTCTTACTTCTCTTCAAAATGCATACCATAATGAGAAACATGATGATCCTTATGATACGCCCATTTTTATGATTATGATGACTATGATGATGGCTATTATGATGAAATACATAGTCATACTCCTGACACCTCTATTTCTAAGAGTCCTCATCGTGTGCTCGCACTTACTAGTGATGGGTGTTCCCATTTGAGAGATTGTGATAGTGACCCATATGACTTTGATTTCGAAAGAGAATTTGATGATATTTATGAACAATACTTCGATGATACATTTGAGGAAGAGAAATCTTTCCGCACTGATTATAAACATAGCTACTACAAGAATTCCTCCTCCAAGAATTCTCATACTGAAAATAAAGATTGTACTCTCAAGCAAGATCATGTTAATGATGAACCATTGTTTTGTGATGATTCCCTTCCATCCTCTACTTCCTCCAATACACATACATCTCCTAAAGTTTCCAAGCCTTTCACATCTTTCACAAATCCTTTATTTGACATAGGTCCTAATGCTTTTCATGCAATTCCCTATAGTTATCCTCAAGGGATACCTCTTAAAGAAACTCAAGCTAACCTTCACTTGGCTGCAAATACTTTCAATAATGCTAATCCTAAAGAGCCTATGCCTTTATATGCTATAATGCCTACTTCAGTTAATCCTTCCCCATTTCTTCCCAAGTCTCCCATACAATTCCAACATGCTTCCCTGTCCTTAGAAGTGGCTCCGTGTCAAGAGGACTCTAAAAAAGATAAAGAAAATAACATAAAGAAATATCAAGATCAAGAAACCTCCATGTCATACAATCCTTTTCATGATGTCTCTTATCCGCATCATTGTTCTTTTGATCCCTTACGCCCTTTCTCATTCATTCCACCTTGTCTTAAGTCTTCTCCTAAGCAAGATCAAGTTACTACTTACACCATTGAGCTTATTGACAATCAAAATAACCTTACCCCACTTGCACTTTCCAAAGATGATACTTCCATTAAGGTTATTAAAAATG
>MU227155.1:164024-186155 GCA_018584345.1 Thuja plicata
GGACCTCCTCCACCAATACTAAGGGCTTCACATTTTCCTTCCATCTTGGGTCCTTATGTCCCTTCATTTTCCCCTCCTAACTCTCCTAATTTGTCATCCATCTTGGGTCCTTACGTCCCTCCATCTCATATCTTTCCTCAAGATCAACACAAATGCATACCCTTGAATCCTTTTCATCCATCCACCCATCTAAACCAATCATATTCTTCTTCTTCCTCCACAAGTCCCAAGTCTTTTGGAAGAAACTTGAATGTTCAATACAAGAAAAAGAAACAATACAAGAATCCATCTAAAAAAGAATATCACCATGTCTTCTCTAATCAACATGGGGGCATAAAGTTAAAAGAGATATCTAAGAAGAAAACTACAAGACAAGTATGGGTTCCAAAATCCATCATTGAAGATATTCTCTCTAAATCATCAAAAAGAAATGAAAAGCCTATGACTATATGGATTCCAAAGTCTCCCTTGAGAGAGTATCATGTTGAGAAACAAGTGAAGTTGACAGTCAAGCTTCCGAAGGCTTCCACTTCATCTTCTTCCAAAAACATTCTTTCAGTCCATGCACCTAAACTGCAACCCCTGCTATCTATTCACCATATTCCTTCATGTATTCCTTAATTCATGCTTCCTCCATCCTCTTTTCACCCTTCAAGGTGTGTATTGACGTTGATCTTTCATTCCTTTCTATCTACCCTTTCACAATCCTTCCATTCACTATCCCTCTACCTTCTACTCATTTTCCTCATTTGCCTATTCCTCCTACACTCGCTTTGCATAAAACCTTATCCTCCATTTTTCTCTTTCATCTTTCTTTCCCTATCAGCATTGTTGAGCATATCATTTTGAATCCTTGGCATATCATGGTTTATCCTTTCAAGGAGCATTATCTAAAAAGCTTGCCTCCTTCCAAAAAAGAGAAAAAAAAAATTAAAAAGAAATAATTTCGTCCTATGGTGAAAACCACTCCCTTGTGGCGCCTTGGATAGGTACCATAATGAAAACCTGGCAATTAGGCATCATGCGTAGTTCTTCTACTTCTTTCATCCATTTTGTATTCTCTCTTTGATCTTGACAATGTTGATCTATACACGACCATTTGGGCTATTTTGTGAGCTATCTTACGATGATCTTGCTTTCATTCCTTTCATGTTTAGCCTTCATATCTATCTTCCTCCATTCATTTTCGTCTATCATTATCCTTTTCCCCTTTGATCTTGATCTAATAAAAAAAGAAAAAAAAAAGAGTAAAACATGGTGCTATGAAGCCTCTTGACATGTCTACTCCTTTGGACTGCATCCTTTCCTGCTCTTGCATTATGATTTTGTGACTTATCCTATGTTGGTCTTTCATTGCTTGTCCAAATCTGCTTTACATGATGTTTCTTTTTCCCTAGCTTGGGTACTCTCGAGGATTTTTTCTTTGAGGATTTCTTCCCTTCATTCTCCTTCATTCTCCTGTCTTCCATCTCTTCCACCAGCCTGTTAATCCCTCCTGTCCTCCACCTTGCTAAAACATTGGGACTGTGCGATGTGATCTTGCTGGGGAGTTTGATGCCCATTCTGTCTGGGGGCATCCTTTGTACATAATTATTGATCCTGAAAAAATCTAAAAAAAGGATATATTATCAAAAAATTCTAAAAACCAAAAAATGTCCTAAAAAAATGATCATCTTAGTGAAAACCTAGCAATAGGCACTTTGATGTATCTCCAAAAAACATATATATTTCAAAAATAAAAAAAAATTCAAAAATTCAAAAAAAATAGAAAAAGTGCCTTGGTGAAAACCTAGAAACAGGCGCCTTGGTAGCAAAAATTCAAAAAAAATTATAAAAAGTCCTGAAAACAAACAAGAAAAAAAATGAAAAAATGAAAAGAGAAAAAATTGTAATAAAATCCAAGTGGTGAAAACCTGGAAACGAGCGCTACTTGAGGGCTTTGCACCCCTATTTTCTTAGCGCATGTCCTCGACACTTAGCCTTTCTCCATCATGCCTTGTCCTTGTGGCCTTGGTCTGGAATTGGTCTTTGTCTTTGTCTAGGGGGCATACTTGTGTTAGCTTTGGTCTCTTGGATGCGTTAGTCTTTAGGATGTCTCACAGATGGTGTTTTTCAACACCAACCCAACTGTATTTTTAAATACAACCCCTGACATCGAGTGTTTTTCAACACTTATCAGTTTGGTCTTACCCCATTTTTTCATGTGATCTTACCTTCTTGCAAGATTCAATCCTTATCCTCGAAACTCAATATCAGTTAACACACTTAAATTTTTAAACGCAACACTTAATGCTTGAGCTATGTCGTGATCTTTTCTTTGTGTGCTGACTGTTATTGATTTTTGTTGAGTGTCCTTGTCTAATAAGTCTCTCCGTGATGCATAGCTAGAGGACTTGGAGCATGGGCATGTTTTTAGTTGCTTCCTGCTTTATGCTTCATTGTTTTTGCACAACCGGTCTGCTGGTCATCCTAGCCTCTATGTCTTGATGCGAGCGTGGTTTTGCTACAATAAATTGGGTAAGCTAACATCATAGTCATCTTGACCTTTATGTCTTTGATGCTTATGTTATAATATTTCCACATTCCAATCTGATATAAATCACATTCATATCTTCATAGTTGCACTTGTGACTAGTGATGATTGTGTGATTTTCTGATGTCCATTAATAATGGCCCAATGATGAAAATAAGTTCCTTAACATTCTCTAATGAATGATGAACACAAAGACCTATGTTACAGTTGCTCTATTGCAAGTGCACCTTTGCATTTTCATGTAGCTTGCATTGTTAGACTTCATGTTAGTTTGCATTTTAGGCTACATTATGAGTTTGAAAGGGTTTCCTTCATCTTTCTTGTGGACTTTTAATCAACTGTGATCACATTCTGATCTTCATTTTCTTATCTTCTTTTGTGATCTCAATCAAAATTTTCTATCTTAAACAGTTGATTAATTTTGGGGCATTCTCTTTCTTAAGGCAAATTCTCTTCCTTCTCTCCATTTCTTTCCACCTCTTCCAAACTTCTATCTTCCATTCGCTTTCACCCCACTTCTTCTTCTTCTTCTTCTTCTTCTTCCTCTTCTTCTTCTTCTAATTCAACCTTGGGGCATAATCTTTCATGCTTTGTGATCTACCTTGGTTCTTTGATCCTTATATCTTTCATCTTACATCAAGAACCGTATCTTTAGTTCAATTTGATCAAATTTATCAATTTGTTGTTTCTCCTCTATCTCATTTTGATTTCGATCACAAGGGGGGAGTACCTATCAAACTTCAATCCTTGATTCAGCTTTATCAATCCTATCATTTGCTTCGCTTGGGGCAACCTTGCCTGAGATTCTTATCTCGGACATGTCAATTACTTACAAACAACGGTGTTGACTTTGTCTTATTTTTGCAATCTGCTTATCTTTGTTCTGATGTCAATTACTTACAAACAACGGTGTCGATGTCTGTGTTGTTTTTTGATCCCGAGTCGATCTCACACTTCAACTACATTCTTTGAATACATGTGTTCCCAGAATGATCACACATTAGTCAAAGAGGGGCAAATGTATGCACCCTAAAATGGTCGCCTAGACTATGGGCCCCATTTATCATTTTATCAATTTATCAAATTTCATGAATCAATACTTTGGAGCATTTTCAATTCAAATCAATTTCCTTGATCAAATTGTAATTAATTCAATTATTTCAATATTCCTAAGGTTTGATCATTTTTATTTAATTAAAAGATTTAATCTCCCTTTTAATTAAATAAAATTTATCTTATCTAATTATATTAAATTCCTCCCATTTAATTAAATAAAATTCTTCTAATTTATTTAATTATAAAGAAAACCCCTCTTTTAATTAAATAAATAAAAATTCCTACTTAAAGCACTTTATTTGATGAAAAAGGGAAAAAAAAAATCTATTTTTCTTCACATCCTCCTAAGTGGTGGGATTTTTGCCTCTTAATCATAGCCCTCGATTTTGCCTCTTAATCTCAACCGTTCACTTTCTTATATAAGAAAATCTCTCATTCTCATTTTCATATACCTCTTTTTCATAGTATTTTTATGCTGCAGGTTTGGAGAGCAATTTTGGAGGAGAATTTGAGCACTCAAGCTTGGATATTGAAACTTCTCTTTTCTTGTCTTCTTCTTGCATCCATGGTTATTCATGTAGATTAGATTCATATTTCCTTTCATAGAATAATCTTGCATTGTTATCATTTAGATTATTTTTCTTTCATGCATTGCAATCATATAGAATAGATTTCATTTTCATGCATTGAATCTCTCATTTCATGGTGTACTTGCATGGGCACAACTAGGTCAATCTGAGGGCCTCCATTACAAACCTTTGCACTCCATGACTAGAGAGCTATGGTTTGATATTTGAGGCCTCATTCTTGAGCAACCTTGAATGGAATGACTCATAGAAGTGTGACACATTTTAATCACACAGGAACCAGTTGTTATTCCTCCTAGTTCTCAACATGTATCAAACAAAGTAAAACATAACAAATATACTAATGAACATCGTAAGAAGCATAGAGCTAATGCTAGGGCCCGTGCTTCTGTTCTTCAAAATTCTTTACCTTCTTTTGATCAACCTATGCCTGATGTGTTGGAAGAAGTTAATATTCATAATGATGTTAAGATGAATGAGTATGATGATCCTATTTGCATCTTAGATCCCATTTTAATTAATATTGATGAGGAGGATACTCTTGATGATCCTATTGATCTTAGTGATGAATATGAGACCATCGATCTTGATATTGATTTACCTCGTATGCTTTCAACTCAATTGACAATTACACCTAGTATCGAGCAACGCAATTCTCAAGAGGATCCTTGTTTGGAACTGGCTATTATTCCTATTGTATTGGATATAGTCCCTCTTGCGAGTTTTCGAGCTTCCCTAAATAAGTTAACTAAGATGGGGAGAGTAGGCGATGTGCTTGATTGGCTTGTCCTTCAGGGTAGCCCTTTTTTTGTTTGCATGGTGTACTGTGCTTCTCCCGTAATGTGTTTGCTAAATGTTTGTTAGACTCTTTTATACGACCCTTGTTACTTTGTTGGTGAAAGGTGATAAAGGAATCAAACCTGTTGTATAATTCCTTTATATGTATCTTTACTCTGCTATATGTTGTTTTCATGTTATTTTGTACTTGTACTATTGCTCGTAAATGTTTTCCTTGTGTAGTCCGCTTGGATCTGCAACATGGTAGCACTGATTCTTTTTGGTCTCCATGTTGTGGTCTGAAAAGATTCTTCTTCGTAACTATTGAGTTTTCTTTCCTCCATTGTGATTGTAGTTCTACTTTCTTTGGGGAATGATGTCAATTCATTTGCAATAATATCATATCTATATATATTATCCTATGATCATACTGACCCCACAGTAGGTAGATCCCTTCTGTGTTCTTTCTATGTTTATGTGGTATTTCCCTTGATTTGTCTTCATTTGGGGGCATCTCGTAGTGAAAACATAATCAGTAGATTTGTTTATGTTTCTGTTAAAGTCATTGCTCTTGTTAAAGTGTTAGCAATGACTTTAATGTGGGGGCATACGCTCTACTCACTTTTTGCACACACGCACGTTCAAAATATTTTCAAAACTTAAAAATTTTTCCCTTTATGGATTAAAGACTAATCCTTAAAGCATGGATATTTTACTTTATAGGATCTCTTGATCCCTCCAGTTTAAATTTATACATATCTCTTGATCCCTCCAATCTAAATTTATACATATCTCTTGATCCCTCTAGTTTGAATTTACAATGTTTTGATCCCTTAAGGTCGGAAGGTGTCCTTAAGAATGGATCTCCCTGATGGGTTGACTAGTAAGTAGCCACATTCACTAGGTGGTTCAACTCCATCTTTCCAGTTGCACTGTTTCCTTGTGTGGTTCACAATGGGACATAAGTTCTCATTGGGCGAGGTAATCACACCCTCTCTCTCTTTCCTCTTAACTGGTGATGTCTCTCTTATCGTGATCTTAAGTTTGATAAAGACTTAAGTCCCTGGGGGCTTGAGGATTCCTTTGTCCCTTTTTATTTCAATAAGATTATATGTTCTTCATGATCTCCTTTACCAAGAGTTTGCATCCAGTCCATACTCTTGCTAAAGTGGGGGCTAAATATATAGTCTGAAAATGGAAGCACTTCCATTGTAGACTGGTTTAGCCTTCTAAGTAAGTGGTTTGGGGTCATGTCAAGCACCTTGAATGGATCCCTGACTTGGATCTAGCCTTTTCCCCCTGTTCTTCCCCATTTCCACTTTTCCAGCTTATTTCTAACACTCCAGATTGAAAAAATGGGACTTTGACCTCGGGTTAAAGGTCGACCTTTTAGGGTCAATTTTGACCTCAACCTTGAACTAGGTCAAGGTCAACCTTGACCTTGACCTAGGTCACAATCCACCTTTTTCTGGCCCAGGGTTCAAATTCTAGAATTCTAGGGTTTCTGGATGTCGGGCTTTCGAAAGAGTTAATTCTCGCTTTCGGGTCAGTTGTTTCGATCTTTGAAACAACAAATCTTAAATTATATTTAATATGGGTCCTTTTCTAGGGGTATAGGTCTAATTAGAATTTAATTCTCCTATGTAGGCCTCTCTAGAAGATTGCGCCCTAGTTTCATATAAAAGGAATTTTTCTCCTCTCATTTTTTCTAACCACAAGCAAAGACTTGAACTATAAGCAAGAGCAATCTAAGACAAAGACTTGAAGAGTGAGAACCAAAGGTGAAGAAGTAGGATTTGAAGAAATCCAAGTAGCCATTGAAGCATTGATCCATTCTCAAGCATTCAAGCACTCATTTCATCAAGAAGATCCATTGGTGGTCATTGAAGGATTCAAGCTCAATGGAGCCCTCTTGTTGAAGATTTCTCCATCCACATTCGTCCAAGCCTCTTCCTATTCCAAGAACCATTCAATATTGGTGTTGAAGATCTATGAGCAATTGATTTGAGACATTCTACATTCTACATTCTACATCCTTTTTTGTGCATACATACTAGTGGATACGTGGATTCGAATCTGCCACAAGGGCTTCTACAAGCAAGGTGAATTTATTCATTTACTTTGTTTTACTTATGCAATTTCAATTATACTTTGAGGTTAATTCCAAAACTATGGTTTGACCAAAGCAAACCCCTCCCCCCCCAACAAACAATCCATTTTTCTTGTAGGTACAGGTTCGGAACAGCAGATCAGAGTGCAAATTTGGATACCCTTTTCGAAATACTTTTGGGATTTGAGAACAGATTTCCTGTCAGAGACTTTTTAGGTCGATTCTTCCCTAGGTCAGAATCGGAAATTCTGGGTCAATGGTGACATTGACTTGAGGGTCAAAATCGGAACTGTGTTAGAATGGAAAAAGATTTCTGGGTTTTGTTCGTCTCTGCATTTCTATTCCAGATCTAGTCTCAGATTTTCTAGAAACTGAGTGCACACCCCAAAAAATAGCATTCTTCATATCTGCAACATTTCAAGGTTAGTACTTTTCTCCTATCCATTTCAATTAAATTTATTAATCTTTCTAAATCTATCACACATTCAAATCTATAAACGGGTATTTAAGATCTCCCTCTGTGCTCTTATTTCCAAATGATTGATTCATTTATGCATTGATCCTTCCTTTGGGGTTAATCAATTTGGATCCTTCATTTGTATATCTAAGGATAAAAGGAGAGCATCTTATTTACCCCCATAACATATTTAAATGTAATATTTCTTATTTCTTATCTTACAGAAAGGTAAAAAAGGTGGATTTAACCCTCCTATGAAAAAATTTATAGATTTAAATGACTTTGTATCAAAAAATGGCCTAGTAGATTGTATCCCAGATAATGGTCAATTTAATTGGACAAACAAAAGGGCCCAGTCCATGCACATTGTTGAGAGGATTGATAGATTTTTTCACAACCTAAAATGGATCTTAAAATATGGTCAGTGCATCTCTCATATCTTAACATTCTCAAGTTCAAACCATTTCCCCCGTCAAATATCACTTGCTGCAACAGCCCCTAGAAGAAAGTAAAGGGTGTCTTTCAAGTTTAATAAACTGTAGTTTAGAGACCCCACTTTTCTCTCACTTTTAAATCCCTTGTGGCTTGATCTTCCTTTCATTCCAGGTTCCAAGATGTTTCAATTGAATAGGAAACTTTCCCTCATCAAAGTGAAAACCAAAGATTAGAATAGAAATGGGTTCAAGAATATTTTGCTTCCAAGGCTAGCTTTGCACTTCAGTTAGATCATATTAATGAGGAAATATTTAGCTTGGGTATTAAATCTCGCTCATACCATGAGAATAAAAGACTCCAAAAAAAGTACAAAGAAGTATTAGTAAGGGAAGAAACCTACTGGAGGCAAAAATCTAGGGAGCTTTGGTTGAAAGATGGAGATAGAAACGACTCTTTCTTTCATGCTTTAGCAAAATTCAAATCTGCCAAAAATGAAATATGTAAAATTGTTCACCCCTCTAACACAATGTTGATAGATCCTAATGAGATCCAAGATGAGGGGGGTTTTATTCTTTTTCTTTATTTTTCACAGAACAGTATGATGAAGCTTTGGAGGCTACTAATAGGGCAAGATTTCTTGGGAATATCCATGAGTTGGTCTCAAACCTGAATAATGCTACCCTATAGAGACATTTCTCACTTAATCAAATTAGATCTTTCATCTTGTGAATGGTTATGTACAAGGCACCTAGCCCTGATGACTTCACCCCTTTATTCTTTCAAAAAAATTGGGAATTTATCAGCTCAGAAGTTTGGGTAGCATTGGAAGAGTCATGGAAAAATGGGGGTATGTTGAAGCAATTC
Source organism: Thuja plicata (assembly GCA_018584345.1). Taxonomy (NCBI): domain Eukaryota; kingdom Viridiplantae; phylum Streptophyta; class Pinopsida; order Cupressales; family Cupressaceae; genus Thuja; species Thuja plicata. The sequence continues at coordinate 172,844 of MU227155.1, forward strand.
AATAATACTGTGATTTCTCTCATTCCTAAAATCAAGGATTTTTTGACTTTGGGCCCATTTCTCTATGTAATTATATTTACAAAATATTTTCAAAGGTGGTAGCTAGAAGGTTAGCTATCGTTATCCCAAAAATCATCTATGAGGGAAAGGGGGTTTTGTGCAAGGGAATGAGACTTTGGAAGGGGCTCTAGTGGCACATGAAACTCTTCACACAATCATACAAAAAGGATATGATTATTAAGATGGATATGTCCAAATCATATGATAGAGTTAATTGGAATTTCCTTCACCAAGTGATTCTGAAGTTTGGCTTCTCTTCGAAGTTGTGCAAATGGATCCTAGCTCTTATAAATGGGGCTAAATTCTCTATTATCATAAATGGGAAAGTGTGTGGATTCTTTGATTCATTTCAAGGTATTAGACAGGGGGACCAATATCACCGTATCTATTTATAATTATGGTAGAGCCTTTAAGTTGTTCCATAACAGCCATTCCCAATGAGAATATTTGGAGAGGTATTAAGTTCCCAAATTCCAATGTCAGTGTTATTCATACTCTCTTTGAAATTGATACTATATTGTTTGGGGAAGCCACTTTGAGGGAATCATACGACATTAAAAAAACCTTGGATAGCTATTGTCTCATCTCAGGATAGAAAATTAATGTTGAGAAATAAAAAAAAATCTTCTTGATTTGCCCTTTTCTAAATGCAATAGCTATTTCTAAGTTTCTAAGATTCAAGCAAGAGCCTCTTCCAAGTATATATCTTGGTATTCCTCAATTTACAGGTAGAAGCAAAGGCTCCTTCTGGGAACCCATCATGAAATCTCTCTACAACATAATTGCTTCTTGGAAAAACACTTGGTTATCTCTAGCAGATAGAATTCTTATAATCAAATTAGTCGTGGCTAGTATCCCAAATTGTATAATGTCAGTTCTTCCAGTGCCTAAAGGGACCTTATCATCCATAGAATCAAAGTTACAAATATTTCTTTGGAAAGGGCACAAAGACTCAAAAGAAAAGGTTCATCTCTTGGCTTGGGATAAAATTTCAACTTCAAAGACCCTTGGGGGCGTAGAGACTCGCAAATTAGAATGCGGGAATATTTCTCTGGGAGATAAGATTATTTGGAAAATATATTCAAATCCACTATCCAAATGGGATTCCATTTTGAAATACAAATATTTGTTTTGATGATTACCAGGAAAGAATATTTACCGTATGTAATCCTCCCTCGGGATCACACATGTGGAATTTCATGGTTAAATGCAGAGAGGTATTTCTCCCCCATCTCACATGGATTATCTATGATGGTGAAAAGGCATATATCTGGGGTGATTCATGGAATAACTTCCCACCCTTAAATACAATTGACTCCCTCTCTCAAGCTAAGGAGATATTGGGGGACTAAAGTTAAATATTATTTCTTAATCTCAAGACGTAATGGGTTAGTTAAGACTTCTTAGAAAGATCTTACAGCCACTCCCATCACAAAATATCATAAAATCAAACATTCTGAGATTCTTCAGCAAAGAATTATCCATTATAAGGACTCCCAAGATTGGCTTATTTGGTCCTCTTCACCCTCAGTTAAATATTCAGTCAAGCAAGGTTATCAAATTATTTCCAAATCTAATCACATTCCAAGCTCAAAAAGATTTGTTATTTGCTAGGCTCGTGAAGTTCTTCCAAAGGCAGGTTAATTCACTTGGCTAGCTCTAAGAGGAAAAATACTTACAAGTGATAGACTTGTCCGCCTTCACATAGCTTCGGCCTTCAACTATGGCTTGTGTGGAGCTCAACCTAAAACAGTTAATCACATTTTTCTCCACTATCCTTTTGATTTTGCATGTTGGCATTGGCTTAAATGAAAACTCCATTGGTCTACCCCCCTTGGTGATGAACTCCATGAGGTATGTGATTCTTGGTCGCTTCTTTATCAAGAGTCCTTTTCTGCAATATGGATAGTGGCCACCTCCACTTTATTTTGGAACATTTGGTGGGAGCAAAATAGAAGAAAGTTTTGTAATGAGATCAACTCCCTTGATGTTGTTATATAGAAAATTGAAACATCTATTTATGTATCCATTAATGCATATTGCCTCAAGACTCAAAGTGCATATTCATGTTTGAATTCCAAAGACTAGTATATTGGTTGAATAGGACCACATTCAACTTCCTTTCAAAACAAATATTCTTTTAAAAAAAGCAAGAAAATTCAATAGAAAGGAGATTAGGTGGAAACCCCCACCTCTTAACTTTGTTAAGTTGAACTTTGATGATGCCTCCAAAGGCAACCTAGGCACCTTGTATTGTTGTGATGTTCTTAAAAACTCCACGGATAACATATTGGCAGCTTCTGCTAGGATACCAAAGGACGCAAATAACATTGTTAAGGCAAGGGCTCTCCTTAAGGGAGTCAAGATCGTTGTTTCCTACAAGGTATCAAATCTGGATATTGAAGGTGATTCCCAAAATATCATTGTAGCTAACAAAAAAATTGAGTCCGCTAGCTAGAAAACAAATTCTATTCTTAATGAAATCTAGGGACTCCTTCCCCTTTTTGACCTTTACCAGATCCAACATTGCTACAGAGAAGCAAATGGAGTGGCTGATACACTGGCTAACAAGGGTTGCCTTCTGGAGTTAGGAGAATCAGTCTCCTAGGGAGAGGAAGCATTGGAGGATCCTCTCCTTTGTAAGTCTTGTCTTGTTGACACACCATCCTTACACCTCATATTTGTGCTTGGGGGGTCCTCTCCTTCAGTTTGTTCGGGTTGTGCCTACAAGTTTCTTCTTATTCATGTCTTTGAGTTGGCTATTTTTTTGGAAACCAATATGTTGATTGTTCTCTCTATATGGTATACTTGTCAGCATGTGTTGGATACTTATTAATTTTAAAATCCATGGTCCAAAGGTTTGTTGGGGTTTGGGTACATTTTCACCTGCTTCCTTATCGTTTGGTTTCATTCGATTGGGTCGTTCATCCAATTGAATTTTTGGTTTTTGAAGTTCTGAGAGTGCAGTGGGCATATCCTTGTAGTGGGAAGATCTTTGGTTGGGCTGGGCTTATTGGTGCATTTTTTGTTCTGTTCTCAAATATTTATCTTTCTAGACAATGCAACCAGTTTTTTTTGTCCTCTATTGCTCATAATCTTGTCAGCATTTTGTACTCAGTCTGAGCATTTGTATTATGGTATTTTGTTTGGTTTCTCAATTTTATTCTATGATCTGGAGGTTTGGATTGATTTTTCTCTCAAGGACATATTTGGTGCACTTGGATGGTGACATGTTTGTGCTTGTCCTGCCGACAGCTTTAGTTCATGCAGAATGTATGTCCTTTGTTGTTAGTTTTCCAACTCCTGGATAGGTTTCTTATCTTTGTTTTCTCAACCTCTTATATTTATCCAGTGTTGTGGGCGATGTGGCAACCTGTGAGACATTCTATTGTTAGATCTCTTCTTCGTGCTTAAGGGGAGTTTGGGGTGAGTTCATGGTTCTAAAACATGTTTTGTTTATGGTCCTTGGTATCTGGGTTTGACAATGGAACAAACCTTTGGTATTCAATGTGAATACAAGGAGGAATCCTTGGAGGAACAGTGCTCCAGATTATTCAAAGTGGATGATGAGGATCTCAAGCAAGCTATTCTATATCTCGCACAACATGCATAATGTGGGTGCTTCCCATCCCCGTGATGAGGTGGTATATGATCTAGTCTTCTTTTCTCTTCTTCAGGTTGTTGGTCGGCTTGAGTGGGTGTTGGTTGTGGGTAATCATGTGGTGGCCTCCCCTAACTGGGGGAATGTTGATGAGGGGATTGGAGCCATCAATCCAAACACAATCTTAGGAAGGCTTGGGTATATTTTTACTTTAGCAAAGAAGGGTGTGAAGAAAATATGGTGGAGGCATGGGAGTTGTTCAAGTTGTCGGTAGGAAATGACAACTATGCTTCCATGAGTATCTTCAACTATAACAATGAATATTTCTTTGCCACTGAGGATAAATTTGTCTTGTAGAACTACTTCTTTGGGCTTGCTCTTTTTGTAACTAAACTAGATGATCTCTAGCCTTATGTTGTTGGAGTTTTTCTTCGCTCTAAGCCCTCCCTTACATCTGCTATGTGCTCTTTTTTATGTTGTTTTCTCTACTTCAATTTTGGTAACTCTATAGAATATTTCTCTAAGTAGTGTGTGTTGAGGCTTGGTGGATTCCTCCACATTTTTATTGTACTCTCCCTCCATATGCGGAGCTGCTCTTTTTTATTTATGTTTATTAATATAATATATTATACGCTCTAAGCGTTCTGCCAAAAAAATTACAACTCTAAGTCCCAATTTTAATATTATTTAATTATATATCCTAATTCCATGACATAAAATGGCAAGCCACGTATTCTTACACCCTCCTTGAGATTTTTCTAGAGTTTATTCCTTCTACATTATAATTTTAAATTTTTTTTTCCTTTCATTTCATGCCTAAGTTTTGGATCCGCCTTTGTTTGTACGTCATTGCTTTATCTATATTAGAAGTTGGGCCTTTACAACATGATCTTTCTTTGATCTCTACCTATGGATGAGAGAAAAATAAATATAAAATACAAACTTCCTATATATCATTAACCTTCACCACTTGATATCATTTTGATCTCTAGCTATGAATGAGAGAAAAATAAATACAAAGAAATAAAAATAAAATGCAAGCTTCTTATACTCCATTAGCCTTTGCCACCTTGGATTGAGCTTGATGAAGAGTTGCACATAAAAGTCCTTAGTATGCTCTTAAATATTTTTTTCTAAATGAGTAGAATGAATGTAGTTAGCTTTAAAACATGCTAACATCAACTTGGCATGAAAAACAATTGAAGAAAATCGCCTCTAAGAGACTATATCTATATTTTTTGGTATTTTAGATTTTTTTTTTTTATTAAGGTAAATACAGGTTTTGAAGGGGCCCCGAAAGCCTGTACAAAAAGGTCAAAAGAGATATTCAAAGTAGCACTCTATAACGAAACAAAACAAGACCACCTCGAGAATTTTTAAAACAAGCTCCCTCAACCTGGACACAAAAGAAGATACCAGAAAATGAAATCTAGCACCCTTACAATAAAAAACACTGCATAAAATAAATTACAGCTAAAACCAGCAGCCCAAAAGCTTCCAGCAAGCAGCAAAACATCTACCAGCAAAGGAAAGCCCAAACAAATTATTTCTTCCCCTTCTGGGAACAAAGAGACATATCAAAAGAGAGCGGACATTTTGATTTTTTCTTTCCTTTAACAGAGGTCCATCCATCATCCACATTCTTATCCATTTCCAGTGTAGAATTCGAATCAAGATTCAGATCCCCCAAAACCTGAGGCTGTCCCAGGAAAGGGCCAGAAGAATCCAAGGAGGCAGCATCAAAAGATGACTCAGTAGCTACCATTTCAGAAGAAACCAGCGAGGAGTTGCCAATAAGAGGAGCAGAAGCCCCACTACCCTCAGAGCCTCGAACATCAGATTCAGTACAAGGAGAGGAGACGGCTCCCACTGAAGAACAATCAGTGGTCCCAAGAGGCACATTGGTCTCATCTAACTCCTGAGAAGAAGAGACAACCTGAGAAAAACTTCTAATAGAAGAATCCTTCACAATAGAATAAAGTTGGGAGGAGTCTCCCTTCCACCAAGAAGCGGGTTTTTTAACCTTTTTCAATCCACACTGGTCGGCTAAGTGACCAGTTTTAAAGCATCTCCTACATCTGAAGGGGAGGCCTTCATAATCCAAAGTTTAAATCCATGACCCTTTAGGATGCACCAACTTTATCTTTGTCGGAAGACCCTTGGATGTGTCCAAATCAACCAATATCCTAGCATAAGTTGAGTGAAGAATATCGTCTGATTCCTCATCAACCATCGAGAAGTCCCCTAGAGCCTCACCCACAGCCTCAAGAAGAGAGTTAACCCAAAAATGAAGAGGGAGATCAGGAAGCCTCACCCAAGTAGGAACCTTGGAGAAGGAATCAGTAGAAGCATCAAAGTCAGGATGCCAAGGCTTCATCATGAGCATGCTCCGGGCATTCCAGCTAAAAAAATGATCACATAGTATCACTTTCCTATCAGCAGCCATCTCAAACTAGAGTTGATGTTGATGCTTAAGATCAATGTCTAGAGTTGCTTGAGATGAATTAAGAAATGAATAGATGCCAACTAGTATTGAGTAGGGAGGATTTGGACAGGTCATGAATTGATGTGAAATGGATGGCCAAGATTTTCTTGTTTTTCTCTCACGGACAAGATCACACTGAGGAAGAGGAAAATTTTCTCACACGTGTGGAAATGTGACGAATGCTTTTTATACTGTGCCCTCTCACACATGGGAAAGCGAGACAAGTAATATATCACCCATGTGAGAGAGATCACATAGAAGAGATAGAATAAGATTAAGATTGTATGAGTGGCTAGGCATTTTTAGGATAGAATAGAGTGTTGAGATATGAGCTACAATGTGACTAGTAATTAGGACAATGTGATGAGTAGTATTCTAGTCTATCTAAATAAATACCATTAAAAAATAATATAACAAATGGAGTTAATAAGAATATTACCATTTTTTTTTCTTTTGAAATTAATACAAAACATATAAGACAATTCATTAAAAAAACAAGTGTACTCAAAAAAATCAAGTAATTTGCTTGAATAAAGTGAAGTATGTGTGCAAAGGAAAAGGCCTCGGGAAAAAAGTTATGATTACAGAAGGAAAACAAACTTGCCAAATTTGCTTGAATTAAGTATGCATATAGACCTCAGGAAAAAAAAATATGATTACACAAGGAGAACAAGCTTGCCAAGGAAAATCAAAGAATAACTTGCATGCAGAAAGAAACTTTGCATGTAAAGCAAATTGTTAAGTTTTAGGATAGCTGCAAATGTAATAGCACTCTATGTTGTATGTGTTTTCCAAATGCAACAATCTCTTTTTCTTGTATATTGGGAATGAGGCTAGGAGAGACATGTCCCTTCATGGGACATGTCTATTCATTATTACTTATAAAAAAGGACATGTCTCTTCCCATTAATTATAATTTAATCATTCTTATAATGTTTCATCAAACAATGATTAATTAAGAATAATTTAATAATTTAATATTGAATATTAAATTTCATATGATTAATAATAATATAACATATATATTATATTATTATTAATCAACATATATTATATGTATTGTAATGATCATACGACTGAAGCTACAAACATTAACACTCCCTCTTAGCTAGGCAGGATGATCAAACAAAATGTGTAGTGGTCTCATGTGTCAACACTTATAACCCTCACCATAGCTATACAAAAAATCAACACTCCCTCTTAGCTAGGGAGGATAAATCAATCCAATGTCAACACTTATATGACATTTGACAACATCAATCATATGATGTAAGCAATAAAGGCATCATCCTCATGATGTAATCAATAGAAACATAGTCTCAAGATGTGGATTGCCTCCATTGGCGATTCTATCCACAAGTTCTATCTATTATGATTTGTTTCAGCAATCACAAGATGTCTATCACAATAGAAGGTCAATGGTATGTTTAAGGAACTGAATCCACCATGCAGGAAATCATCTATTGTGATCTATTTCGCCATCGCACGATGTCTATCACAGTAGAAGGTCAAGTTATTGTAAGATCGTCATCTTTCAATAACTCTTACAAATACACGAGATAATCATTTGGAAGTCGTCACTTCCTCATGATGTACATAGGGGACATGCCCAATAAAAATATGGAGTCACACACATGACATCCATCATGCCTCACCGCAAAGGGTGAAAACAAGGGATTTCACCTCGAACTTCTCTCACAAAGAAGAACTCATTAGGTGGATATCAATATGTTGATCATCCAAGATTGCTTAAGATGAACTGTTAGACTCCCTCTGAGTCTGATATCAATCTTCTTAGCTCCTCGTCCAAAGTTACCTCTGAAGAGTCAGACTCCCTCTGAAAACAATTTCTTGTGCTTTTGTCCTGAAGGCATGTCAAAGAGAGATTACACATATCTTATAAACTAAACTATCTCATACAGAAATACCAAAGATAGAAGCATACAAGATTTACTAGCCAATATTATAGCATAAATTTCAAACTCAATAATTCATGTGCATTAATGAAACATGGAATACTTATCTTAAGTTTCAAATATTTTCTTTTGTAAGGTGAGCCCATATAGGAAATATCAACTCTCATCAAAATTTGAAGTTGTTTGCAGTAGACACGCAGTAGGAGATCATAATGTTGTTCGTGCTTAGCCATGTCGACGAACTTCATGCAGAGCGACAACCTAGAGTGGATGATCACCATATTCTAACTCTCCACTAAGGATGGTTCAAATGGAAATGTAACATTGGTTATTATTCCCCCCACAATGTACAATTCTCACTTTTATATTGTTAATCAATACTCATGTCTTCTTGTGAAATGACTTGATTGCTCCAAGAGAGGTGACACTCTATAATTAATTCTTTCTTTCTAGAAAGAGACACACTTCCTTGAATACATTCTTCTTTGTTAATGTTTGACCACAATCATAACAAATTAATATATCTCTTTAATGAAAGTCGCTTTCAAGAATTTCACATAGACCCGTACACAGTTCGTCATAACTTTTGAAGCCACACTCTCTCTCCAATAGCTCCGGTGAGATTCTTCAAAAGTTATTTTTCACCAACATATCCAAAATTTAGGAACATCCAACGGTGGATTTGTGAGATATGGTCCATGTACGGAGAGTGTATTTTCTGTGATAGTCACACATTCACCATCAACAAACTACTCTTACATTTGTAGTTTGGCTTTGATACCATGTTAAGTTTTAGGATAGTTGCAAATGTAATAGTACTCTATGTTGTATGTGTTTTCCAAATGCAACAATCTCTTTTTCATTAATATTGGGAATGAGGCTAGGAGAGACATGTCCCTTCATGAGACATGTCTATTCATTATTATTTATAAGAAAGGACATGCCTCTTCCCATTAATTATAATTTAATCATTCTTATAATGTTTCATCAAACAATTATTAATTAAGAATAATATAACAATTTAATATTGAAGAACTTTCTAGAGGTCACAAACTCGATGTGACATATTGTTTATGTAACTCTATGGTGATCAGAGGTTCGAGCAGATATCCGAGCAGAGGGTTCAGTGGAAATGGCAAGAACAGTGTTGGTCAGAAATGGCAGTCATACAGCACCAGGGGACCACAGCAACCACAGTGTCAACTGTTTGAGCAGTATTGTTTTCAACAATGAATTTCTAGTAAGGGTAAGGGTTTCATATGAACAAAGCAAGGTTAGTTTAACATGCCCCAAAACAGACACGGGTACCATCCTTTTGGGTTTCAATCGGTCTCGTTTGCTCACAAAAATCTGCCTAAAAGAGATAATATGCCTCAATCTAATGTTGACGATCTTATGAAGATATTTAGAGGGAAAGTGATATTCGAACCGGCAAAACCCTTCTTCGTTAACCCCACATTCAATATTAAGAAACCAGCAAAAAATCAAGATAGGGCTCAGAATAAGAAGGTCTTCAACACGTCTGCAATAGAGAAGAATCGGCCTCACATGATGCCACCTAATCTTCACTTCAATCCACCTAGAGTCAATGCAAATCCTACTTTTGAGAGTGGTGAATCGTCAATGCAAGTAGCAAAGAAACAAGCGGCAACATTCAAACAGGGCGCTTACCTCTTCGGGTCAAGGGTTTTTTGAAAATCAACATGAGCGGGAAAAAAATTTGAATTCCTCTCAACTGGGTGTCAATAGATTTAGACATATGCCAAAACAAAAGGGCGGGAGTAGGGGCCGCCCCATACAAAAGCACCAAATATTTGACATTTGTGAAGGCGCGCCACCGGGCTCCCCGATAGCCATTCGGGAGAATCAGGGTCCTGATAATGATAGGTGGGATTCAAGGATTATGAAGCAGATACCCACTGGACCCTCTCTACCACTTAAGCAGCCACTGACAAGTAGACCGCCCTTCAATCCAATACAATCTTCTCAAATATGGAAAATCAAACAGAGACAGTTTCAACCAGATCTACAGCAAGGTTCTGACCCCCAACTTACATCAACAATTACTTTTCCAGACCATTTGCTTCAGGATCAAATTCACCTTCTCCGGGACAAAGCACTAATAGGTAAATTCTCAAAACTAGACCTATCAATTGATGATATTAAGCTTTGGGCCTTGGAAAATTGGATAGGGTTTTCAGATATATTTTGGGTAGATATTAAGTTGGGATATTTTCTTGCTAAATTTGAATCTACTGAAATGAGAGATGCTATCCATAAAAATAAAAGTTGGTTTTATAAAGGATTGGGCCTCTTTACTTCGATATGGACCCCTAATGTCATACTCGAGGATAGATCCTCATTATTCTTCCCCATTTGGATTGCCTTACCAAATTTGCCATTAGAATACAGAGATTTGGATATTATAGAAATCATTGCCAACAGACTTGGAATTTTTGCTAAACATGATCTAATCCCCTTTGAGTTCCCACATCGTGAGGTTAGAGTGTGCATACTACATGATAATATTAAGGAACTACCAAACTCCATCTTCTTAAATTCCAAATGGGGTCGATGGGAACATAAAGTTGTTATCCAAAATGCAGATACCATCATGCTATATCAGAATTGACTAGGGCACTTCACAAATCAATGCAAGTCTCAATCATTCACGCAGCTGAGGGTATGTGAAAACCAATGCACAAATCCCCTTAAATGTTCATTCTGTTGGGTCTCTCATTACTCTCGGCACACAGAATTACAAACATCATCAGCTAATTCCGACAAAGCCTTGCCCTCCAATCTTCATTCATATGAGATGATCATTTACTTCTATTATGCTATAAGATATATTATGATGATCCTGAGCAATGCCAAACATATCATGCTACTAGATTGGAAGTTGACAGATGTACACAATCCTGATATGGATGCTTTAGTGCAACAACTCATGTACTCTGACTCTCCAATTAAAAAGCCAATTACACATGAGGTTCTTGATGAAGAGATCTTGGTTAACCTCCGGGCAAGAAAAATATCAGACCAACTGTTGACAGAGTTAGCCAATAAAATTATATATGAGATAGCAGAAGAAGGTATAATATTGCATGAAGGAGATTACATTCCAATGGACTCTCAACAATATAGTAAAAATGCATCACCAGATCATGTTATCCAAGATATTGAGGAAGCAGGACAAACGCCAATACATGTCAAGATATCCAAACCTAGTAAAGGAATCACCAATATAGCAGAAGATGTGGGAATGCATACTCCCACAGCAGCCCATATTCCGAGTAGCTCTCAGCAAATAAATAAAAATAATCAAGAAACACACCGGCCCTATACGCAGATTAAGACAATAAAAATGAAGGAGGATTCTATTAGCACTGAGGACCATCAAGGATTGCTGCTGGAAAATCTGGAGTATAATTTGGAAGGGGGTCTATATATGCAGATAGACGAATTGGACCTCACAAATATCAAAGAAGACTGGCAAGAGGATAATGCATTGGTGTAATCTCCGAACTCTGATGAGTTTACATACTCTCAAATTAGAGATTGGATCCAAAGTAATACATTCCTAGATTTAGAGGAAACTCAAGCAGTAATTAACCAGGGAATCTATGATGATATTGAAACTGAAACAATTGGGCCAAAATCTAAGCAGTTAGCTTTTGATACTAGTGTTACCCTATCACTTGAGCAAACACCAATTCAAGATTTACAGGTTAAGGCCACACCAAGAAAGAGAGGAAGAATACCAAAAAGCAGTCTAGTCAAACAAGAAATAGCAGCAGGTATCCAATCAACATTGGACGGGAAATTCACATCTACCCAAAGATTGACGAGGAGAACCAAGTGTTCTCCTTGTCAGCAATGAAGATAGCCTCTTGGAATGTCAGAGGATTAAATGCCTTTGACAAAAGAAAAATAATTAAGCAAGAGCTGAATTCTTTAACAGCGGATGTGATACTTCTCCAAGAAACTAAGATGTCAATAGAAGTGTTTAACAAAACAATTGGGAATTGGTCAAAGTGGAATTATGCACATAGTCCAGCAATTGGTGCTTCAGGTGGGCTGGCTATTCTTTGGGACCCTAAACTAATTCAAGGGAAGCCAATTCATAGCAGTGACAATTGGCAAGTCATCAGATTGGAGAGCTTTGATATAAAAATTCTGCTATTTAACATTTATGGGCCTACCCCAACTCAGGACAGGCAGAGGTTGTGGGCGGAAATCACTCAGTGTATACAAAGTCAATTAGAAACACACATCATAATCGGTGAGGATTTCAATGCCATACTCAAACTATCAGAAAAAAAATGGTGGAATCTGTCCACCTCTAAGAACAATTCAGGATTTCTCCATTTTTGTGAAAGATAATGATTTAATGGATATTGAGCCATTACATGGAACATTTACATGGACCAACAAAAGGGCAAAGTTTTCACAGATAGCTGTCAGATTGGACAGATTTCTTCTATCACAGTGTTGGAAATTAGCAAATGTTACATATCATTCAGAAATCCTACCTCGGCTAGGATCAGACCACTTCCCCATTTGTCTACATATGACTTCGACAATTTCAAGACAAGGCTTCCAGCTTAGGCCATCTTTCAAATTTGAAAGAATGGGGCTACGACATCCATGTTTCTTACCCTCACTCAAGCAATGCTGGATTTCTGCTCCGAAGACAGAAGGTACCAAAATGTTTCAATTTGCAAATAAGTTGAAACATACCAAAAAGTGGATCAAAAAATGGAATGAGAAGACCTTTAAGAATATTTTTACAGAAAAAGAAATAGTAAAAGCAAAACTAGAGACCATATATAACACTATTATCAAACAAGGAATGGATGAGGACTCATACATCACACAGAAAATCCTAATGCAAGAATGGGAGGAAATATGCAGTAGAGAAAAGGAATATTGGAGGCAAAAGTCAAGGGAGTTATGGTTAAAAGATGGGGATAGGAATACAAAATACTTTCATGCGTCAGCAAAATAAAAAGCAGCGAGTAATCGAATCTTTACTATTACTAATGTTGAGACTGGTAATCTAATAACTGATCCTCAAAGCATCCAAGAAGAAGGTGTTAGATTTTTCCAGACTCTGTTAGACCCTCCTCCTAACTCATATCCAGTAGACCCGCCAATGGAGGAACTACTAGAGGCAATTCCCACTTTGATATCAGAGGTTGACAATCTAAAACTCTTGGCTTCATTCACAATTCAAGAGATCAAAAA
>MU227155.1:187681-201125 GCA_018584345.1 Thuja plicata
TTCGTATGAATGACATTGAGAACATAGTTAATACATCAGAAAATACTTGGGGAGTCTATTTAAGTGATTATGTACTAGCAGTATGTCTACACTCAAGGAAGGTAATATGGAAAGAACCCCATGAGCTACCTTTATCCCCCCAAGAGATACAGAGCTTGGAGAAAATCTTCTCACAAAACTTGGTCTACTTATCAAACTTAGAGGATAAATTGATTTGGGCCTCGGGGGCAGATGGAAGATTTACTATCAAGGAGGGATATAAACTTATCCAACAGAGAAATGCAATAACAAAACCATCCCGAGCATACACTTTCTGCTGGAACAATCTGACTCTACCCAAGGCAGGATGTTTTGCTTGGCTAGCTTTGAATAACAGGTCATTAACTAGTGAGCGACTACATAGACTCAACACAGCTCAACCTTTTAATTGTCTTCTATGTGACAACCATCAAGAAGATGCAGATCACCTAGATCACCTATTCCTAAATTGTCAATTTGCACAGGAATGTTGGTATTTTGTCCTCAGAAAGTTACAATACTATACCCCATTACCAAACAAGCTCTGGGATCTATTTGAATCATGGCCACAGTTATACTCTTCATCCCTCTTCTCAGCAATTTGGAAGTGCACCCCAGCATTAGTTGTCTGGGCTATTTGGTGGGAGAGAAACAAAAGAATTTTTCGCAGAACTTCCTCCTCAATTGAGGCAGTTACAAATACTCTAGAGAGGTCGATATTAGAACTAGTCAACGCTAGTCACAGTGAACTTAAGCACAACTTGGTCATGACCTCGTGGGATTCATCAATATTGCAAAAATGGAAGCAAATTCATATACCTTTTGGTTGGTGCTTCAAAACAACATCGAATAAAGTGTTGGCTAGAGACCTAGTCAAATGGATTCCACCTTCAAAAGGGGCTAGTAAAATTAATTTTGATGGTTCCTCAAGAGGGAACCCAGGAAAATCAGGAGCAGGGGTATGCATCCAGGATCATCAAGGACTACTACTAGCAATAAAATGTTGCCCACTTCCAATTGGAACAAATAATATGGCTGAGGCTCAGGCATTATTTGAAGGATTAATACTAGCTAAAAAGGGAGGATTCCAAAATATTCATATAGAAGGAGATTCGATGGTTATAATCACAGCATGTATTAACCGAGTTTCTCATAATTGGAGAATCACTTACATTCTTCAGCGAATTTGGCAATTACTAGACTCATTCCAAGAAGTTCATATTTCACATACTTTGAGGGAAGGCAATCAATTAGCAGATCATTTGACAAACAAAGGATGTGATGGTCATGAGGTAATGTCCTTCAATCATGATGCAATTTTAAATCAGGATGTCAAGTTACATGAAATTTATAATTTTGACAGGTCGATATAAATAGGTTCGGCCTCAAATGTGCGGATAGGAAGTTAGTTAATGCGCAGATACGCAATTTGGATCCATTGATTGATTAGAGAGAATGACACCGAAACATCAATTCACATGGAAATACGGTCAAATCCGTGTGATAGAGCGGAATGACATCATGAGTGGGCAACTCTTAAGCACTAACTTCCTGCAGTTATATGCCGACACTGTGAAAAAAGTACACTGTTTAGGCTGGCATGTAACTTGATAATTTAAGTGAATGTGTGATCAAATGACTCGCACCCCATATTACAATGTGCGTAGTACCTTATATATCAGATTCAGATTGCGGGAGATTTGCTATTAATTGGCACGAAAACATTTATGTCCAACTAAGATCTACAAATACCCTTCTCTACATAACATACAATCGTATTACTCCTCGTCCATCACACAATGCAGATTATTTGTGGAAGTTCAAAATGATGCGCAAGGATTTTCCCTCTTGTCAGACTTGCGGGCATTTGCATGATGAGCTCTTACCAAGGAATTACAGAGCATACATTCCCCCGGAGGCTGCTGAGTCCCCGCTCCCAAACAGAATTGATGGGCCGGATCTCGACCAAGTTTTTATTACTAACTTAATGCTACATTATAGGGTTGTCCGACGTGTTGTGGGAGAACACATTCTATCCCCAGAACCAGGATTGTGGTCTTCCCTTCTCAGATGGTGTCGATTTTTCTCTCCAACTTAATGGACATGTTGCAGTCGGTGGACATTGTAGTTTACATTGCTAATAAGATCGTTCGGCCTCAATTTATTCATGGAACACAGCTCACGATGGCTCTACAGAGGTACGACCTTTGGTTAAGCAATGCGTTGATCGGTGGACTGTTCCTACATCACGATCTTATGGCTAGTCATGAACACCTAATGGCATATGACAGCTTCAAATGGGCGATGGATAAGAAGAGTTTCTGAGTACTACATAATAATTTACAAATTGTGGGTGCGCCCATTGGGAAACCTCTGGTGGACAAAATTCGGAGTCTTGCACACTCAATCCTGGATCTTCTGCTATCTGCATTTCCATTTGTTCAACCTCCGCTCTGCTACAAGGTGTCATCTAGCAACTCAAAACAGGTCCCTGACCTGAATGTACCTCTTTCGCCCGGTCAATCTTCCAACATTCGCCCAATAGTTCAAAACACATTTGATGGTTGGGAAGAAGAAAATGTCGTTGTTCTGCCTGTTGGATGGGAAAAAGCTTGGGGGCCTGCCAAGCCTATGGAGGAACGATTGTCTGTATTTACAGCTGGACACCCGCGACAATACACAGGCATTTTGGATACGCCTTTTCCTTGAAAATCTGGTAATTAAACTGTACGACATAGGCAAGTTTATTAGACATACTTCGAAATCTTGATATTTTGTGACAATCACTATAAACAGCATAGTCTAGTTTTGATCCCCTCCATAATTTTGAGGATTTTATGGGGGATATCTATGTTATAATGTTGCAACGAATCAGAGTTTGTGGGTTTCATGTATAAACCTATATGTAAACATCGACATACATCCTCTTTGGATTCGAGGGTTTTTTGAGAAAACCAAATGTAAAAATTGTCATATTTTATAAATTGTATGACTAAGATCCCGAGGTTTCTTCCTGATTCTTCCACGGGGGAGTCATTGAATCAGTATATATTAATAAAAATATGGTGAGTATCCCACTTTGGCTTTATATATATATATATATATATATATATATATATATATATATATATATATATATTAAATCTCATATGATTAATAATAATATGACATATATTATATTATTATTAATCAACATATTAATTGTAATTCCAACCATCATCAGAATAAAATATAAATCACAAGTAAAAAATTGATAACACATACACCATCCATCAATTGTGACCATTTAAAACCATTCTTAAAACATTTTTCTGATGCTCATTTTATTACATTATTAACACATTATTAAGTGATATTTTAGTGCTTGTATTGGTTCTCATCAGGTAAGCATAGGAATGCTATTGACTTCAACACAAGAGCTTACACTTCCATGTGTGCTTCATTCATACAGAAAAACTGAGCTTAAAAACCTTTGAAGTGATGTTCCATCCAACATTTTTCCAGCTTCTGCCGCTAGTGATTTGCCACTCTCAATAAATCACTATCTCAATATTGCTCTGGTCACTTCTTTTCCCTGATTGCCCCAAGACAAGGAGCAAGAAGAATTAAGTTCTTTCTGCTTGATAAAAAAATCACGGGAATGAAACTTAAAACAGAAAAATTAAGTTCTTTCTTGCTAGCTGAAAGCTTCCAGCTTCAAATCACACTTGTACCAACTTTTCCCATACAAATTTTCTATATTTCTATAATATTCTTTGGTCATCTATATCTTTGTATCTAAGTAACAAGTTTGGAAACCTTCTTAGTGATGTTCCACCTCACATTTCTCCTAGCTTCTTTCACAACTGATTTGTCACTGTTTCCATATTGTTCTTGACCTTATATCTCCCCAAATTTCATTTTGAGTGTGCTGCCCTTCGTGTTTCATTCATGTGCATAAAACTTAAAAATGCAAAATTCACTAAAATACAGAATTCTTTTAAACTTGCTACCCGAAACTTTGCAACTGCACGTGGCACTGTTTCCATATTCTCTTCAGTCATGTATCTTCCATAATTGCCCCTGGAGGAGCAAGGTAATTACCATTGGATCAAGAACACTCTTAGTTTACACTGTAAAACTTATCTTGACCTGTAGTAGCTGGTATTGGATCAAGAACACTCTTAATTACCATTTGAGATAGCCAACTCCAGGATCCAATACCAGCTACAGGTCAAGATGCTGAATGAAAGCTTGCATTTTCTCAAAAAGGAAAAGTTCTAACAAATAGCAATACCAATTCCAGCCACATACTCAAGGGTAACACAAAGGAAATGAAATGTAACATCAATTCGTGATTAATCCAAGAATGTGCAATACCTTCCATTTGAGCGTGGATTTTCCAACACAAAACAAGGAAAATCTTGTTTCCTAATCATTCAGAATTCCTTCCAAATAAAACAATGATATTTACAAAAAGTTTCTTTACAGTTTCACAAAAAATCATGCCTGACACGTGTTTTCCAGTTTGCAACTGAGCACTCCATTACAATAAAATTGTGAATATGTTACATGTATAAATATCCTGTCAGTTCTAATCCAACCTTGAAGCATTTCTAAAGGGAGAATGTTTGAATCAATCTCACATAATTTTTACATTAAAGTCTGATTTTGTATAGTAGCAAATGCAACTGACAAACTCTGGTCTTCAAATTTCTTCACCAAGAGAATTTCAATTAAACCAGAGTTGCGATAATAGCCAGCACCGATAAAACAAGCAACAACCGTAGGCAAAATTATCAATTTTTTATGTATCATATATTGATTACAATCATTGCCCTTCTCCCAGAACAGGCTGAAGACCATCCTTGGATAATCAGTAGAAAATCTGGGGATGAATGAAAGTTCAAACTTGCCCAAAACATTATGTTTCAAACTTTGATAATGGTACATATATTTACACATCATAGACAGGCATGCGCTCAGCAATAGAAACCCTGCAAATGGGGCACCTTTTACACTTCTCTGAACACATGCTGAAAAGAAAACAGAAACAATAGTTACATGTCAAATATATTCTGCGTCTGTTCTAAGAAAAACATCAAAATGTATGGGAGCCCAAACCAACCTGCACAGAATGCGATGCCTACAAGGAAGTAACACAACTGCAATATCTCCTTCAAAACATATTCTACATAGAACCTTTTCCTGAAACAGACCAAAAGGATTAAGGCATTTAGATTCAGCAGTGCCTCAACAGAATTAAAAATATATCTAAAATTTAAATGTCAATTGCTCTATATTTGCATTATTTCTAAAGTTTATGGTTTTGGCTATTTCTCTCTATTATTAACATCAGCAACAGTTTACAGTCATGTCTCGTGGACTTCCTCTACCCTGTCATCACGTGATGTAATAGCAGTTTCTAATTGCATGCAATATAAACCATTTAGCATATCCCACAGGTTGAGGATTTTGTTCCACTATTAAACTGTAAAATAGTTAAGGTCAAGAGCATTTGCCAGTTAGTACTTTATATTATAGCCTCTTTAAAAAGCACAAAACCCTCAAGCTGCACATGAACAAATTTCAACTACAAGCTTCTAATTTTACCCTTCAACAACTGGTAACAATAGTGCTCTTGGCAACCTACTGACAAACACAAGCATGATAATAATGATCATTCAATTTTATTTGGTTGAGAGACTACCATCCTAAGTGAATTTTGGAACAGAGTAAAATCAAGATAGGGAAAAACAAGTCAAAATAGCGTTACAATTTCAATTGTTGAAAATATCATGACTGAATGATTCCAGCGGACCATTTCAGCCAGACAAGGAAAAGGAATTTGTTGCAAACCTGCCATGACCATGATGTCTGCTGCCACCAAGAAACTGACCAACTAAAAATAAAATTCTGCCTGAATAGAAATAAAGATGCCACAACAATTTCTATTAAAAAACTTTTTAACTGCCGAATACATAGTCATGGAATGGCTCCTGCATCAATTACTCATAGAACTTGTGAATAATAAGGCTAAATCACTTGTGATATCTTTTCATGCTATGTTGCCAGTTCAAGGATGGCTTCTCTAGTATGGCCAAAACACTTCCCAAGTTCAATATGGCTGGGCTTAGCTGTCAAAAGGCAAATTGGTAGGTTCAATTCTCCCCAAGGGCATCTAAGCACCAATGGGCATGCCAGAATGATGCTCCTGCTTCAACGGTAGTCGGTAGAAGGCATGCAGATGATACAGGAAGAGTAGGAGGAACAAGGAGCAGCTGCTCTATAGGAGGAGCTATAAAGAGACTGCATTCAAACTATAGGACTGAAAGATACAGACAAAGTGGATGCCCTGTAGGAGAAGAAAAATGTGAAGTAGGTGGTGAGGCATTGAGGTTGTAGGAGTGCATTCAGGAGATATGTAAGTTCGGCGGTATCCTCATTGGGAAAGCATCAAATAAAAGTGGTAACCTCACTAGTTTTAAGGAAAGGTCCCTATTAACAAACCACAATGACTCATATAATGTGTTGCCATCCACAGGCTCTAGGCCCCCACTTTGGGTTCAATTCAACCCAGATATGGGTTCAGGTCTGATCTGCAATTGGGGCCACCTAGGGTCCCGCCAAATGCCTGCAGGTCCATCCACACATAAACGACAAATTAGGCCCTTTTTACAACTTGTAATTTGACACAAAAGTGAGATTAGCCCCCTCAAAACGTAAGACGTGGTATAGAAGACATCAAACAAACTCATTTTTCATATTCTGAATGAAAAACAATAATATTATTCATCCTTGCTGAACTATATTTCTTGTTTGCCATTGTATGAATAGAGTTGACTGATTGGATGAATGTTCCCAGGACCAAACTGGTTGGTTTGCTATTCCTACACATTTGCCAGAGTTCGTTTCTTATCAAGGAGATCATAGAAAAAGACTTCTACAAAATACATAAAAAAAAAATTTCAAGTTTTTAGTGTTTTTCCCCTGAATTTTTTTTTTTACAAATAGCCTCTCTTGTTTTGTTTCGAAGTTTTTGTTTTGCTTTCATTTCTTCTAGGAATCTACAACACATGCTTAATTTTTATAAATGAACTAAATTATTATTTTTTTCTGTTTTCCTTTGTTTCAATTCTTCAAATGTGTTGTTTATTGAACTTGTAATAACCAATAGGTATTACAATGGCATCCAGTTCTAGCTCCATGAGCTGATCCCACTTCAAAACAGAATCAGACTTCTCCCATTTGGAAATGTGTTGAAATGGTACAGCTGCTTCCATGTGTTGGGGATTATGTATGGACTTGAAGTAGATGCGATGCTAGATATTTGATCCCATTAAATCAAATGAAAGGCCATTTGTGCAACATCCTTAGACTAGGGATCAAATTTTGCCCAAGAAAAGATGGTAAACCCATTCCAGAATCAGTGTTGGCATATATTAATTGAAAAGAGCCACCGATTTATGTCCACCCCTAATAATGTGTTGTTTATTGAACTTGTCAAGTTTGATGCCTTTCCTGATCAACATGAAGTATTTGGCAGCTTGGAGAGACTAGCTAGTGGAGTTGACCTTTGAAGTCCTTCAAATATATTATAATCTATATTTCTTATAACCACTCGGTATGTTACACATTGGCCATCAGCCTAGTGTGTTCTTGTATCCTATATTGAGTGATTGTAGTTCTTAACCCATTGTACAACTAGATATCGAGATGTACTTAATCATATTTTTATTGTACTTGATGAATAGTAACTATTGTTCATAACAATGTTCTTATATTACTTGCTTGGTCTTGCATATTGGCTTAGTATCTATAAACGGAGAAAAAATTTCCATTCTAGGGTTCTTACAACAAGTAGTTGTGAAGTCAACTCATACTATTAGTTCACTTTAATCCCTCAAATCAATGACATTCGAAAGAAACTACCAATAAGAGTGGCTATCTTCCCACTTTAGTGCATATACTTGGACAATTTCTAACGAAATCTTGGCGAGTCTCGCCAACCCGGCTCGGACCCAACATGTCTCAATGACGGGTTGGTCAGCGCAACAACTTAAAATTGCAAAAAAGAAAAAACATAAAAATCAGTCAATTTGATGTTTCTTCTTCTCCTATTTTATCTCTACAGCCCTAAAAGTGAGCTCATTTCATTCTATTGGCCAAAAAGGAGGAGAAGAATGAGTTGTGAGAAAAAACAAGAGTGCATAGAAGGGCAACCAACAATATTTATGAGTCATACTTTTGGGCCCCTCGTGATTATGCAAATAAATATTTTATAAATACTAAATTATGTTTTACTTTCAATTTTTATTCAAATTTTTCTTGTGTGCAATTTGCTTATTGTAATCCACACTTAAGTTAACTGTTAATGTTTCACAATATTTGCAGTTCACTAAGCCCCTGGTAGTTCTCCTACGTGTTGCTGATTGGGAGAAGCCTGCAATTGGCTACATATATGAGGGCATGGATAGGGCCAAGGAGGACATTAGATCTGCCTATGGGGGAGATGAGAGTAAGTATTGTCCTATTTGGGAGATGATTGATAAGAGGTGGCACCTCTAGCTTCACAGGCCCATCCATGTAGCCGCTTATTACCTTACTCCAACACTCCATTTCCACACTGATTTCAAGGCAGATGAGGAGGTTCTTAATGGGATCTACTCAGTGATAGAGTGGATGTGTGGTGGTGATACCAGCAATATCATCCACAAGACAGCAGCCTTTTCAAATGCAAAAGGGGAGCTCTTCTCTTGTCAAATTTGCAAAGATAGTCGGACAAAAGTGCAGCCAGGTAAAAATGTATTTTAAGTTCATAATTTGATTTTATAACTTAAAGTCTTAAAGTTGGAAAATAAGACTGATTTTTTTTCTTTTTCTTATCTCAAATACGTGGTGGAAATATGGTCCTAAAACACCAAACCTTTAAAGGTTTGCCATCCA
The DNA here is from genome assembly GCA_018584345.1 of Thuja plicata. Taxonomy (NCBI): domain Eukaryota; kingdom Viridiplantae; phylum Streptophyta; class Pinopsida; order Cupressales; family Cupressaceae; genus Thuja; species Thuja plicata. Next base: position 196,625 of record MU227155.1, read on the forward strand.
CATATTGAGCCAACCATGCAGTGCTTCGGCTGTAATGTCCCCTAAATAAAATATGAAAATGTGTTTGAGTTGAATAAGAGAGCTTTAATTATTTAATAGTAGAAAATATTATCACACTAATATCAAATAATTGTTATTAAATAAATATTGTTCAAATAAAGCATGTTTAATATTATCAAACACATAAGTATGTTTAATATTAAACATTTTTGCCAAACGGTTCTTTATGGGAATGGACGGGAATTGCACGGGAATTGCACCGAATTCAAATGAATTTATATGGATTAAATATGTGAAATCTGAGTAGGAGAAGCAGGTTTGGATTTGTGAAGATATTGTCGGGTAGTGAGGAAGAGTAAACTCCTTTCGTCGAAGTTCCTGGCCTGGTGGAGACTGTGAATTGGTAAAATTTATGAATGTTTTATTGTCTCAGAATAGTTATTACCGAATCATTGCACCAGTATGAAACTGGCCTTATAATTCACATAGATTTGCAGGCACTGGACGGATACGATTAAACAGAGAGGAGCATAAATCGAAGCACAGAGTAGTGCGAGAATAAATTGGTAGACGCGTCAAGGTGGCCCCATGATTATCCACGTTGGAGTTTTAAATATATGACTTCGTCTCTCACGTTGGAATTGGTTCACGGCAACGAACACTTGAAGGAGGCAGATGAATCAATGACCAAAAGTGCATCCTTCCAGAAGTAATCGATGGCACTTAGTAGAGTGGGCAGCATGGCTAGTAGCCTGGTGGTGTTGGAACTGGGTAGATACAATCCAGATGTCCAGTTACTATTTTGAAAAGATAGCGGCAGTCAACAACAATCTTACATTCGTCCATTCATCTAACAGGACAATTCCTGTAATTTCTATTTAAGACCTTGTGTAAATGATGATAAATTAAGGGAACAATGATATTCATTTAAGGAACGGGTCAAGCAAGAAAGTGTAAAGATGTTATTACTGTATTGTTGGCATCAGTTTAAATGATTCTGTGAAGTAATAACAGTAAATAAGATTGAGAATTGTAATCAGAATGATTTTATATCTCTACTACTGTTTGCTGGGAGCTTAACTTGGGAATATCATTATTCAATTGTATGTAAAGTTTGCATTTCTGTGCAACCTAGCAATCTCGTGAAACTGATACTAAACCTTGACAAAACAACTACAAACAAACAGTTTGTCAGAATTACTTTGAGCAAAGTCCAGAGTTTTGATTATACCGGTAGGGAATTTTACAGTGGTATCAGAGCAGTGCATCCTGCCAGCCTATTACGGCAATTTAATGAGTAAAAAATCTACCCACACTTATTATCTCAGAAGAAACAAGTCAAACCCGATTTAGACAATATGAGTGAACAACCTGAAAAACAGTAACAGGGATCTAATTACAGCATTAATCAGGAGTCAACAAGAAATGCAGGATAACCTTAACCGGATGACCAATATGATGACCCAATTTATGGCGCATAATATAGATCGACACCAGATTAATGGGGGAGATAATGGGGGTAGAGAGGATAATTCTGTGAATAACAACAATCAGCCTGAAAGAACAGGGACTGCCAAACCTTTCATGCCGACTTTTACCCCTAGAAATGTACAACCAGAACATGAGCCAACTGTTAGAGAATTACAAGATGAAATACACCAAGATTGGGTAATGTCAGGGGAGGAATTCAGGTCCGAAATGACATTTAGGGAATATTTGGATGTAAGAATGAAACATAAATCACACAGGGGTGGAGGGCATAACAGTGAATTACAGAGAAAAATAGGAAAAATGTCAATATCATACTTTGATGGGTCAGGTAAAACTACTGCCAAAGCTTGGGCTCAGAAATTGGACACATAATTTCAATTGAACCATATGATGAAGGATGAAGCCATTAAATATGAAACAGTACATTTAGATGGTGTAGCACATGAATGGTGGCACCATGGGCAGATTACATTGGGACACAACCAGGTGGACACATATGCAGATTTTACTGAACGACTCATTGATAGGTTTGATTCCAAAGACCCTGAATTAACACTTAAAGAATTGGCACAATTGAAACAATTAGGAAGAGTAGAAGAATACATTTCTGAATTTGAAAAATTGGTTGTGCTTGTTACTGAAATCTCTGAAAGGCATAAGATTGTTATTTTCATTGATGGGTTAACTGATTCACTAAAAGGATGGGTTAAGTCTTTAAATCCTTCAATATTGCAGATTCCCATTAAAAGGGCAAGGGAATTGGAACCCTCATCAAAAGGGAAAACTTTTAATAAAGGTCCTCCACCAAAACCAGACAAAGATAAGCAGCCATTCATTAAAGATACTTTCCCTAAAAACAAACTAGATAAAGAAGAGCAGGAAGAACTCAGGAGGAGAAAATTGTGTTTCAGTTGTAAAGAATCATGCCAACCAGGGCACAGATGTTTGGGAAAAGGGAAAATACACTATATTGAGGTAATGTCAGATAGTGAAGATGAGGAGAATACAGACCCTAACCTGGAACATGCTCAAAAGGACATAGAACAGGATCAAGGTAATAAACAGGAGGGAGGAATAATAGCATCCATGACAGGGACTTTGCACTACAATATCTTTAGAGTTAGAGGAGTTTTACATGGTCGGCGTGTTATTGTTATGTTAGATAGTGGATCTACTCATAATTTTATAGATGTTGCTCTTGTTAAAAAAACGTGGTTTGCAATCAAAAAAACATGAAGGATTTGATGTTAGAGTAGCAAGTGGCACCAATTTAGTGAGCACTCATAAAGTTCCTCAATTGAATATTTCCCTTGGCAATTATATTGTGACTGATGATTTCTATGTGATTGATTTAGCTGATACTAATGTTGTCTTAGGTATTCAATGGATGGAAACTCTAGATAAATATACACAGAGTTTCAAACGTTTGGAATTTTCTTTCAAGGTTGATGGAAAGAAGGTAGTTCTCAGAGGTATATCCAATGGAGGGCCCAGGATCGTCAGCGCTAAAAGGATGGAGGCTATTTTCAAGCTAGGAATGTTGCATGATCAGCCCAATGTCTAATATCTACCAAGGTAACAGGTTTTGAATCCGGGCATTATCAGGATGAATTGTTGAAAATATTAGATTCACATAGTTTGGTTTTCAGTGATATACCTCAAGTACCCCCGGATAGAGGGTTTAAACATACTATTGAATTAGAAGAAGCTGCAAAACCGGTCATCACAACGCCATACCGTCATCCTAAGAAATCTAGGGATGAAATAGAGAAGTCAATAAAAGAATTGTTGGATATGGGTCATATCAGGCCGAGTTCAAGTCCCTTTGCTTCTTCAGTAGTGTTGGTAAAAAAAGACAGAACTCTACGCATGTGCATCGATTATCAAGCTCTCAACAAAAAGACAATAAAAATTATATATCTGATTCCCCGAATTGATGAATTGTTAGATGAACTACATGGTGTTGTTTATTTTTCTAAAATTGATCTGACATCAGGATACCATCAGATTAAACTGAGGGAACTGGATGTTCAAAAAATGGCATTTCGCTGTCATTATGGCCATTATGAATTTTTGGTTATGCCTTTTGGACTAACGAATGCTCCAGCTACATTCCAATCTTGTATGAATCATATTTTTAATAAACAATTGACAAAATTTGTGTTAGTCTTCTTTGATGATATACTGATTTACAGCAAAACCTGGGAATATCACTTGAAACATATTGATAAAATTCTTGACATCATGGAATCATAGTCTCTCTATGCAAAAGCTTCTAAATGTGAATTTGGGATGACAGAAATCTTGTACTTGAGGCATATTATCAGTGCTAAGGGTGTGCAGGTTCATCGAGAAAAGATACATGCCATCTTGGATTGGCCACCTCCTCGAAATCTTTTAGAGTTAAGAGGATTCTTCGGTTTGTGCAGCTATTACAAGCGATTTGTCAGAGGCTTTTCACAACTCGAAGCACCATTGATAGATCTCACCAAAAAGGGTGCATTCAAATCGACTCAAGAGGCACAACAGGTATTTGATAAGCTTAAGGAGGTAATGAGTTCTTGCCCAGTACTTGCACTTCCAAATTTTAATCAACCCTTTGTGTTGGAATGTGATGCATCTAGCGAGGGAATAGGAGTAGTCTTAATGCAAAACAAACATCACATAGCTTATGACTAAGTCACACGGTTCGAATTTGGATTCGAGTTCGACGACCATGGAATTCGAATGAAGTTCGGCAAGGGTAAAAATTCGGAAAAAAAATTCAGATTAAATTCACCTTCTTATAAATTTTATTTATTTTTAAATATAAGTAATATATCCAATAAATTATCAAAATAATTCACATCGCTAAATAGATTTGAAATCATTATGAAAGGATGGCACATTTATTAAATTTATAACATAAGGAACATGTAAGGAATTTGTTTTTACATTTGTTGGATATTAGCTTAAAATCTAAATTGATTGCTGTAATATGATATTTCAATTTATTAAACGGTGATAAAAA
>MU227155.1:212266-246816 GCA_018584345.1 Thuja plicata
CCGGTCCCCCTCCGTCGTCCCCAAATTGAGGCCCCTCTGTCCCCCCTACCCGAAAACTTGTCCCCCCATCCTGACGTCCCCCAGGGTGGTGTAACTATGGTTGTAGTATGCTTCAAGCGCTACATTGCATTCAGAGATGTTGACCTTTTTCAATAGTCTCAACATGGACGATGGTTATGTGGAGATTACTAGTGATTTTAGCTCAAACAATCTGAAAATAAGCACATTACATCAAATGAATCGACATCCATCAAGACATGACAGAAGGGAAAGTTTTGCCAGATATAAAGTTGGAAATGCATTCATGACCAAATTACATGCAAACGTGGAAGCAAAAATAAGGCTCGTAAAAAGTTTGACATATTACCCCAAATTAATGTTATCTCATGAACATTATTATTGCAGAATGGTTAGAAAATTGGTTGTTGAAAATTCTTTTGAAACTTTCAAGTAAATGCATTTTGTAGATGTAAAGGTCAATTCATCAACCTTAGACATCATCCTCGCTGCGGCCGACACCAAGATAGAAGCTTTGATGAAAGTGTGTGGACATGCATCAAAACATGTTCATGTTGCATGAGTTGTTTGCCCAAATGCCTCAAAGAAAGGTCGTCTCAAGGAATGAAATAAAGTGATTGCAGGCACCGCATAAAATGGATTTGTTGAAAAATCTTTTAGTAACCTTCAAAGCCAAAATTTGCAACCTTGGTCAGGAATGGAAACACAAAAGAAACAGTAATTCTACAATCTAACTCTTCAAGGCATCATGAGGAAAGTAAAATTTGTCTTCAAACATTATGATCTCTGAGCCATATTTAAGACCAAAGTAAAATGATGGTGGTGTGAGATTATTTTGAGGTATGGTTAAGCAGTGTTTCAAATTATAAATGAATATTCTTTCTACCAATGGCCGACGTACTAATTTGTGGGTAATGAAAAAGTTAGTATTCAAAATTATTTGCTCATTTAAATAGAAAGATATGTCTTATGTGTTCTAAAATGGCTAGGCCGTGAGATGATGATGACTACACATGAAGCAGACAAAGATGGACAACTACCCTGATAAAGACGATGATTTGCTGCTTTTAAAAGTTTCAAGTTTCCACTCGTCTTCCTGTAAAAGTGACTTTGTAATTAAAGTTAGAATTTGGGCTTAATTTTGTAAAAGTTAGGTAAATCCCAACTTGTTTGTAAACGAGGAGTTACCTAGGTGGTTACAAGGTAGTTATTTCTTAAGCCTATAAATACAAGGCTTTACAATGTAAAAGGGGGAGACTTTTTGTAAAGAGGAGAAACTCTGCCGGATTGTGTAGAGAGACTTACTCAGGACTTTTATGTTCATACTTTGTACTAGAAGGATTTCGAACTTGTATATTTTCAAAAGAATAACCAAGAATACATTTGTTTCGTGTCTTAAATGTATTTTCCAGTTATTGTTATCGATTTCGCGTATGTTAAATTGATAATCCCTTTGAGTACATTGGATATATATAAAAGATGAAGCATGTTCACACCCTGGTATCTTGGTTAGAAAATGTTAAGGTTACCTGTTTCCTCGTATGTTGAAATATGTTTCCTTTCTTTCATCAATTTGACATATCCAACTTATCTCACATTTAAAACCCCTTTATAATCCGTTGTCCTTTGGGAATCTCATATGGTATTCGTATGTCTAATGATGGGGTTTCTGCCATCTTTTTCTTTTAGCTTTGTTTTGTCTCCTTTTTGTACTTTCAAGTGAAAAGTACTCAGAAAATACAAATACCCACATCATACGAGGGAGATGCCCCTCTCAAACGCAAAGGAAGGTTGCGATTAGATCGTGATCCAGTTGCAATCTCTCCAACTATTGGCGTGGTGTTCACTGCTCGCAGGGAAAAGGGTCAATTTTGAAGAAGCACTCGCAGTGACGAATCTGTTTACCAACAAAACCAATCAGTGAAGGCTGATTTCATGACAGTTATATCAGGTCAATGGGAAAATCACATAGCATTTCAATCATTGGTTCCAACTTCCAAATAGTTAACAATCAGTTTCATAGCATTGTAGATCTCTGCAGCTCATTGAAAGATTGAAAAAAATTGAAAATTCATTACAAACAAATTAAAGTGTTGCTTGACTGGCTCTGCAGAAAGGTTGATGCATCAGTAAAGGAAGTTCCACCAATAGAAGCAAATATCTTTCTCGGGAATATCTCAGCAAACCAAAGAGAGATATTTTCAATTTCTCTGTATAAAACTGATTCCAAAATATGCAGAAATTTTTTGTTTAAAAAAAGAGAAACAATTTATGTTTCACAAATTTGAAAGCATCCTAATTGCGTTGAGTCAGACCAAAAGTAAAGGAGAGGTAACCATTTTTGAAATATGGATTTTTCTCATTAGCTAGAGCCTAGAAATCATGGTTTATAAAGCACACTGCAGTGTTGTCTGGAGATTGATTGCTGATGATTGCAAAGTTGCAAACTTGAAAGCTTTACCAATCTCTGTCCATTACCTATCATGCTTCAAGATTTACTCCTTAAAAATAAGGTTAAGGGTTTAGGGTTTGGGATTTAGGGTTGTGGTTTGTGGTTTGGGGTTTAGGGTTAAGGTTTGGGGTTTAGGGTTGGTGTTTGGGGTTTGGGGTTTAGTGTTTGGGGTTTGGGGTTTATCTTATCTTATGGATATTATCTGTTTTCTTTTAGTTTCCACTGTTTTTATTGCTTAATGTATCTTTTGACCTCTCTGCTCTCTTTTAGTTTCCGTCTGGTCCTATTGCTTATCCTTCAGTCCGGAAGTTCTTCACGGCTGTTAGGAATCCTTAATCAGGTTCGGGAGGATTTCTCTTCTTTCTCTTTTGGACCATTCTCTCTGTTCTTTTATTTTCAGTTGTTGCTTTCTTCTTAGGGTACCGTTTGGTGTCCCTGTTGTGGGCTGGCACCCCTTTTTGATGTACTTGGCAGTCCCTTTGATCCTTTGTGGTCTTTTGTTGGACATTAATAGATTTATCTTATCTTATCTTATTTGTCTCTAAGTGGGATATATCTGGTTTTTCATTTTTTGTAAAGGGGCTCTGTTAAGTTTTAGCACAAATTATCTCACATATATTGGCATACCAGTAAGTCTGAAGTCTATTTTGCATACAGGACTTTACAATACAAAAAAACAAATCTTGGGATACAATTTCTAATTTTTTCCTGAAATGAAGAGAAATACAGATTTTTCCTAATAAAAAACAAAGAATATAACAAAGCAGCTAGTAAAATTAATGAATTAGATGTATTCTTTTAGTAAATAGGTTAGATTTGTGTAAAAATCTTGACATTTCCCCATAAAAGGTGTTAAATAACGGGGAAAAAAAGGTATAGTACATTTTGTAGCCTGTCATACTCTTGCTGACTGTATTTTGTGATTTCTGCTTGCTCTCCTAAAGCAGCTTGCAGTCTCCAAACCTGTAATATACATAAAACCAAGTTTATACTCTACTAGGCTTTCCACACCAATACATAGATAAAAGATTTAACAGCAAAGATAAAGACTAAGACATTTTCAATGTAAAACAAAGTAAACACAGGATCAGTCTTGAATTTTTAATATAAAAGAACAGAGTCAGAACAAACGAACAAAAATGTTGAACAAATGGAGAAAGCAAGCAGTAAGGCTAAGGTAATCAAAAGAAAAAAAAAATGACCCATACCTCTTCAGCAAGCTCTTTCTTAGCCATCTTCTTCACCACTTCAGGAGGAAAACCACAAAATGTATTATAGCTGCCAATATAAGAACGGTTACTCAACAAATGTCGGTTAACAAAATTTAAAAAGTCAAGCACAGAACCTATATGCTAGCAGAGAAAATAAAACAAAAAATGAGTTCCTTAGAAAACCTACATTACATTGTTAATATCAATCAGAATAAAATTCATAATCAAGAGGCTACAGACCTTGACACTCTTGCTGTAAAATTTCTCAGGAAAAGTCTAAAGATTCACTCTGATCATTTAGCAGTTGTATAATCACCCTTATTTGTTCAAGGGAGATAACAGATCAGAATTGCAGGTGCTTAAAATAATTGAGTCCATAATCAGTTCTTCAACATTGGAAACTAGCGATACAAGGATTAAACTCTTACACATCAAAGATTGTTTGACAGGCTCTAGACTCTATTGTCCAATGGATAATGCCTGAAGGTATCATGTCATAGTTCACATTTCATGACAAAGTCAATGGTATTCTATCATAAAAAATAATGTGTGGTTTTCAATATCATATTTATGTGGTTGAAGGTGCAGGTAGTCTGACATGTCAAAGGCTATATACTTTTTTACGTCGTGCAGGTCCCTATGTTTATTCGACTTTAGCACATTGATTGTCTATTTCATTCTTGTTGAGGTTATTTATTATAAAATGTTCAAAAGTCACCATCCAATGTAATAAAGGATGTATGCAAAGTGTTGTTTTTCTGATTGTGCTTGTTGAACCACGGGCAATGACTCCATTATTGCCCTCCCAACCATAGACAATACGTTATTGTCTCCCCCGAGTATCCCAATGTATATATCTGCATTTGTTATTTCAATTGCTGTGTTTTAATAAATGAGATTGCACATCTCATTATATATGCGAGAGGTGTCCTTTCACCAAGGGTCACCACTCTTCACATGTGGCCCCATTAATTAAATGTTAATTATATATTAATTAATATATAATCATAAAAAATATATTTATTATAATTATATTATATTAACACAATAATAATATAATAATTATATTATCGTTATATATATAATATTATAATATAATTATATTATCACAATAATAATATAATAATTACATTATCGATATATATATATATATATAATTATTATATCACCATAATGATATCATCAAAATCTTGATGTTATCTATGTCGACCTGAAGGAATCTAACCATAGCTACAGTAACATTAACACTCCCTCTTAGCAAGGGAGGATCTACTCAAATATCTAAGTTAATGTCTGACATGGCTACTCCTAGAGGGTGGCTCCATCATGGTTGCTCCCATGAATGGAAATGCAAACAAACACAAGTGTTCATCATGGAAACACTCACGTGATGTCGTCATCTCACGATGACGGTCACCATAGCTACTCCCAGAAGGTGACTCAACACAGGTATTTAGTCATGGACTCACTCACATGACCTCCACCATGGCTACTCTCAGACGGTGGGTCCATCATAGCTACTCCCATGAATGTAAATACAAATGAGCACAAGTGTCCGTCACGGAATCACTCAACGTGATGTTGTCATCTCATCATGACGTTCACCATAGCTACTCCCAGAGGATGAATAAACACAAGTGCAAAGTCACAGATTCTCTCTCATGACATCTACCATGGCTACTCCCAGAGGGTGGATCCACCATGGCTACTCCCAGGGGGTGGAACAAGGGATTTCACCTCAAACTTCTCTCTCACAGAGAACAATGCATTACAAGGGCTAACACCTCAAATTTCTCCATCTCAGAGAAAAATGCTACAAGGGTTGACACCTCAAATTTCTTCATCTCAAAGAAAAATGCTACAAGGACTTGCACCTCAAACTTCTCTCACAGAGAAGAATGCATTAACAAGGGATTGCACCTCAAACTTCTCCCTCACAGAGAAGAATTCATTAAAGTACATCTCAAGAAATCACTGATGCTAAGACTCCCTCTCACCAAGGGCTTCATTCTCCACAACTCCAAGCTTTGTCTCAAAAATGCACAAACTTCACTTTGGCGAATATCGGTTGTTTGTTCTTTAGTGCTATTGTACCTCAACTAAATAGCATTCCTTTGTACCATATCTCTAATAAAGTGATATTTGATCTCCACATGCTTTGACCTATCATGAAATATAAGGTTGGAGTCTGCATCACTCTTAGTGAATCCCAAGCTCACCAAGTATCCATCTATCCAAGAATATCATGACCTAGGTGTTTGCATAAAGGCCTTCCAGCCTACACACATGGAACTCCATCCCATGAGTCATAGTCCTCTGACTACTACAATTTCCTGATCAATAGGGAAACCATCTCGACATGGTCTACTCCCTCTGAACCGATATGATCAAGATCCAAGGATGTCAACTGAAGCTGATTCTCTAGCTGCTCTCTCTGTCACAGAAGAACACCCTGCTCATATGGTCCCAATCATGGAAGATGTCTTGCTTCAAGAGACTCTCATCATCTGGTATGATCCACAGACAGTTGAAAGTGCTAGATCCAAGACCACCTTGGACCTAGTGTCATAAGATAGAGGAGTCCTAGACCAGACATAATATGACCATCCTGAGATTAGAACAAAATCCCCTATTCCCTGGAATTGATAGAGGGCATGATTTCAAAATTCTGATTATTACCATGTTCTAGAGTAAACTTGAAGCTGTCTCTGTACTCAGTCTGCAACAAGAATTTGACTTTTTGTCTGTGAGTTGCAGCGGATACTATCAACACACCATGTTCGACTGGTAAATCTTCTCTCCTTGGAATAACTGCACGAACAAATGGGTACCCCCGGTTCTTATAGATAACAAAATTCTCTACACAAACAAGAATCCCACTAGGACCATTCATACTTCCAATTTATAACAATAATCAAGCAAGCACCACCTGATACTTTGTGATTCAACGATGTTGATTTTGTCATTCATCACGGTATAAGCACCGCTGGATAGAAGAATTAACTTACTTCCCAGCTCTGTCCAAGATAAAACAAGGCACTCCAATACAATGCTTTTGATCAGCCTTTGTTCACATAAATAGCTCACACCTCAGTCTTATAATGAGTAGCTTAAAAATCCACTCTAACCATGCATCTGCTATTATCTTCAATTTCCAAGCAATCGGATAATTTTGTATGTCTATCTATAGCAAATTGAAGGATCTGAATTTTGTGTTGATCAGCAAAACCTTTCTCCAAGCACAACATGAGAGAAGGCAGCAATGCCACTTCTATACATGAATCAATTCTTCCAAATGTAGTGACAGTTCTCAAGTTATCTACCAACAATCTTGAACACTGAGCACTGAGAAGAACGAGTACTCTATTAATTCTCAGAAGGTTATGAACAGTGAATAGCAAACATGAGATTGCCCGTCCTTAATGAATAATTTTCAAAATCACATACTCCTTCAGTAATTATGAACATAGGACAGGTCAGTGATCAAGACTGATCATCAAGGAATACACTATCATGTTATGAAAAAGTATATTCATAAAAGATTGATTACAATATGGAGACGAAGTCTCCTTATATAGAGAATAACTGAGAATGAAATGGAAACTTTCTAAAAGGCTAACAATAGGAAAGTTTCCATATTATTTAGAAACTAACTAAAAAACTAAAACTTGCCTAAAAGACTAAATATCTAAAAATCTAAATGACCATTAATATTACTTTATTACCCTCCCTTAATGTTCATTCTACTAACTACCGACATAAAACTTTCAAATCAAAACGCATAGAAGGCTAATTCCTTCTTCTCCTGAGATTGTTCTGTCAAATGAGCCTGATGTTGAGACTCTCCTTGGTTGGCACCCTTCTCTATTTTTTTTATGGTTTCTTGATCATTAACATTTTGCAGATCCAGGGAGGGTCTCAGCAGCAACTGAGTGTTCAGAAGAATTTGTGACCAAAAGACAGCAGTTACACGATGACCATTAAGGGAGGGTATTAGAATATTATAATATTTCTTTAATGGTCATCTTAGTTAATCTTTAGTTTATTAGGTAGTTTCTATTTTCGTCTTTAGTTCAAGATTGTTTCTTTTAGAAACATCGTCTTTGTAAATCTATATAAGGAGCTTTCATCTCCTTTGTTTAACACAACTACAACAACATCGATTTACCATAACATATCAATCAAGCATTTCATTCATAAAATCATCAAACAATTAATTTGCCAAGCCATCAATGGTCAAGAAATCAGTGATTAGCATTATTAGATAAAACAATAAGCACAATTGAATTCAATTCAGCATTCAATCAATTCAAGCAGTCAGACAACCATAAGTAACCCGCGTAGAAGCATCAACAGGCAATTCATTTCATTGCACTCAATAGATCTAAATATCATTATTAACGGCGGTTCATTCCTTGTATATTCTCAGCAGCGATAAAAGAATTGATATCTGCAGACATCACAGCTATAGTCATATTCAGCGTAGTCCTCCTTCACATCCCTAAAAAATATATATACGTTGCAATATATTGACGCATATATTGGCACTCTTAAGGGAGGCTCAACTCAAGATAGATATTCGATCTGAGGCAATATCGGTTTGGTCTCCTTTGACAACCAAACGATATTGGTATATTTTGCAATGCAAGTCAATTACAATTTTGGCATGAGACATAGTTGGGGACATGTAAATAGAACCGTATAATACTTTGATATCATTGTATTGTCATCTCATATCTCATCGAACGAGAATAGAGAGTTGCATCCTCTGTAATTTCTGATTCTAGAGTCAGACATTATTTGTCAAAGAACTGTAAGCGTAAGTCATGTTGGTAATTTCTAATACCATAATCACTAATTTGTTAATGGATTAACATCATGTCTAATCCGTTTAATATTGATTTACTACTGTGTAATATTGATTGTCTTATCCACCTATTAGGTACTCTTCTTATCCGATCCACAACACTTGGCATTATCGATGTCTTCCTTGTAAGTTTGTAGTTGACAGAGTATTTGCAAGAGTCCCTTCACAGGAATATCGCTTAAGAATTCACAATCAATGTCACGCCAATCTTCAAGAACCAATTGGTGTTAAAAGTTGATGACCTTCTGTGGCATCACACCTGATACCGACTTTTTTTTTTTAATCACTAGCGGCTCACGGCATATAGGTGGCGGAAGATTATTTAATTTTATTATTTTAGAGCTCCTTCGCATATATTCATGGCAAAATTAGTGTCTGAATGTTACACCAAGTTCAATCCATCAGCACCCACCAGCTTTGTCCTCTAAACACGACACAATAACCATCATCACTGATATTTGGTATGTCATATGTCGTTTATTTCCACCTCACGCCAACAATAAAATGCAACGCCAATGATGCTCCCATACACCTCTTCGAACTATTAATTTAAAGTCTCTAGACTTGTAAATAAATCCATAAATATTTCCTTTGATTCCGTAGACTTCACGATAGTCGTTCAAATGTCCTCAATCTTACAAATTAAATGTAGAATGAAACAGTTTTCTTAGTAACGCTCCAGAGAGTGGAACTTAACTGTGAAAATGCATGCTCTACAAATCATTAGCAATGAAAACTTCATTGTCGTATCCTTCCTCCTTGACGGGAAATAGTTCACGACAACTTGTTCATGGGAGAAAATCCACAGCTCTTGGAAATGCCCTCGCAAACTACCAATCTTTCAATTCGAACAATCTTTCAAGGCGGATGCGTTGGCTCATAGGTCGTTTGAAAACCAGACAGCAATCTTCTACGCAACTTCTTCAACACGGCTATAATATGATGTCTTGACGGAAAACCAGATATATTGAGTACGTTACTAGCCAATGTTTCTTTGTGCTACGTCTTCCCAATTAAGTATTTATCAATGTTGAACATGTGCCTCTGGTTACTAGTTTTGAGACCTTTGTTTGCATTTCTTTATGCAAACTATCCACAGACTACAATTCGATCATGCATCGACATTTTTCAACGATCAAGTCTTCCTCCCATGCTTTGCTCTGATACCATGTTTTTCTGATTGTGCTCGTTGAACCATGGGCAATGACTCCATTATTGCCCTCCCAACCATAGACAATACATTATTGTCTCCCCCGAGCATCCTGATGTATATATCTACATTTTTATTTCAATTGTTGTGTTTTAATAAATGAGATTGCACATCTCATTATATATGTGAGAGGTGCCCTTTAACCAAGGGTCACCACTCTTCACATGTGGCCCCATTAATTAAATGTTAATTATATATTAACTAATTATACAATTAATATAATAAATATATTATCAATATAACAATTATATCATTAATATAATTATTATATTATCAATATATATATATATATATATCTCACAATAATTATATCATCACAATCTTGATGTTATCTATGTCGGCCTGAAGGAATGTGACCATAGCTACAATAACATTAACACTACCTCTTAGCTAGGGAGGAATCCTTCCCAATATAATGAATATAATGGGCCCTGAGTCAATTTATTATTTGTCAAGTAAGTCAATTAATTTACAAAACTACATATATTAATTAGACAACCTGAAGCATAGCTAGAGGATTCAAAATGCCCTTTCCTGCTCCTTTTGTTGTAGACCCTAGAGAGGTGTGTGTACTGGTAGACAGACCACTGGCGGGGTTCTTGATCTAAGAGGTTCAGTGGCAAGAGATGCAACATAGGTTAATGAGAAACACAATGCAGTAGCAAAGTCTGAGATGGTCCTTCCCTCCTTGCGGCTTGTGGCCCCTGTTGCAACTTGTGAATAAGGTATTGGATGCAGGTGGGTGAGTAAAATTTTTAGGTAGCACACATTGCTTCAAAATCTAGGGTTGTAAAACAAAAAAATTCAAATTAAGCAACTTGGCATAAAGGTGCATATTGTTCACATTTATCACTAAGTGTGCAGCCCAAAAACACTAGAAGCTTCTGAAGGTTCCTCAATTGAGGAATCTTTAGATAGTCAACATTGTAAGGTTCAAAATCAACAGCTAGTCAAGCAAGAAAAACTTGAAATGCCCCCTCCTTCACCTCTGTGTTTCCCTAACATAGTTCATGATTCCCTTGTCCTAGAGATGCAGAATAAGGAGAATGTTGTTGTGAAAGGTAAGAATAAGATTGAGGTGACTAATTAAAAGGAAAAATCACGGGAGGCTAAGGCTCTTCTGGTGCCAAAACATGAATATCATACTTCAAAACCTTCTCCTTCCTCATTTAGGCTTGCATATTTTGAAAGGCCTTGTAATTTGTCACAAGCTGAGGAATGGAAGTAGGAGTTAACAAACTAGATTCTCTGCTGGACATATGGAGCATAAACTTGTCAAAACATTTCATGAGGTCATACTATGTGAATTATATATTCTGATTTTTCTAAACCATCCCTACATCCACAACTTTTGTTAGCCCACTAGGCACAAGGTCATGTCCTAAACCTTTGCAAGTTGCAATTTACATGTAGAAGGCAGAGATCCACAAGTACCAACACCAATCTGGCTAGCAGGGTGGTCAATTTTGTTGGCCCAAGTGGTCTCAAAACCAACAATCACAATGGAAGCCCAACTCCCAAACACATTCAAGGTTTGAAGCCTTGAGATTTACAAGCTACTACACTCCATGAGCTATCCTCATCACCAATCTGTATGCATCCAACCATTGCTGCACCACCAAATCCATTCCACTCCACCCAAAATAGAATCTGAAGTACTCTTTTGTGCCCTTCGAGGGAAAATATTTCAACGAGCCATTACTTTCACCCAAGGTGGTATTTTTCAGCATTCTTATAAGTAGTGAAAAGCTCACTCTGAGCACCTCATAGTGGTGAAAATTTATTTTCTAGATTATGCTCTAGGTGATTATTTTCGATTTGAAACTATTTTCCCCTATTGTTTCACAGCCTAGCTTTTTCTCACAAACTCGAATTTTGGCCCAAAAAGTAATTTTTAATTTATCAAACAATTGCAAGGAATCTATTTGTAACCTCTAATTTTCTATTTGGCAAGTACTTTTTTCTAATGATTGTAAATATCACAATGTTATTAATGTTTGCTCTAGACTAGTCCATTATACAAATTGCACTTAAGTGACCATTATTATTTGCTTGGGGGATAGCAATTATAACATTAATACAGTTTGGATTTATTTTATCCAACTAATTATAATAATAATTGTGTAGATTTAACTTTTAAGACTAAACGATGGCAGAGCAGGAACGATATTGCGAAACAAAGCAGTCTTTTCGCCCTATACTTATGCATACTCAGCATTGGGGTTTTTCGCCTAAAATTTTGTGGAATCATGGGCCCTCAAACTTCTTCAGGCGGACGAATGACTCCCTGGCTGAACGACCCCATTGGGCAAAGCACAGATGGTACCCTAATTTGTCTATACCGGAAGATCATGTGGTGAATCGCTCCAGGAATTTTACAACGTAAAAGATCTCAACGCACAATTTTTTATCTTTGATAGAACTAGGTATGCCATCCATAAAAAACCCTTCCAAAATAGGAATTCATTGAACCCTAATTTCAGAGATACTAGTCGGAATTAGCAAACCCTAAAACATATCCCACTTAGAGTTTCTTCTAGGACATCACCACGAAGCAATTTGGTAACTGAGAATGAGTGGCGTCCTGCCCATAAACAAAATGCACAAAGATTTAAACAACATAAATATAGGAGTACTAGTCGAATTAAAAAAACGCAAGGATGTAATTTTGAGATTTCCACCTTCGATTCAGGCATCTTCAGATAGGAAATTGCATAGAGAAAGAGAAAGTAGAGACTTACACTCCACCCCATAGACGAAATCCAGCAAAACATAACACTGGAAAAATTCTCTCTGATAGGGTTTACTCTTCGTTGCCCCAAAGATATACAATATTAATTAACCCTAATAGTTTTATGGAGGACCTAACCATTAAAGGCAATTTTACTTTCACAAATGGTTTGAAGAATCACTGTGTAGCCTCAGGGATTTACGGGAAATGGTATGGTCATGAGCTAAAAGATAACGACATTAAGGTTTGGTTCAACGAAACCCTCGGGGAATAGGTAAGTACGACTTTTCTAAATAATAATTGTTTTTTTTCTGGAATGCACAGATGTATCTATTAAGGCTAGATTATTATCTGCTGAACATATATATTATTTAGGGCACGCAGTTAAATTTATTGAATGGAAGCCAAATTTTAAATGTAGTATGTTTGATTGCATATCTGTACCTATATGGGTAAAAATCGTAAATATGCCCGTGGAACTTATGCATAGTAAGATTATTTCACAAATTGGAGGAAGCTTAGGAAGAATGGTAGGTTTAGAACTTAATCTACTCAACTCATCAGATGTTAAAATACTGATACAGACAAATGTTAAGGATGCCTTTCCTTGCAACATCAAATTTGAAGCAAACCAAATTACATATAAGTTTAGTCTAGAAAATTTCTATGGAAATATTTCTCATAAAATTTGGCTTAGTCCTAATAGAGATATAAAGAATAATATAATAGATTATACTACAGACCTTAAGGAGTTTTTTAAAAGGGACATTGATATTGTCACATCTCCAAATTATGCCCTCATTGAAGAGGGGGAAGTCTGTATGTATCCCATATTTCCAAACTCTATGAATATCACACCTGAAGTAACCTTTATGGAGGGTGGGGGTTTTGTAATTAATAATGAATCATATTGTGACAAGGAAACAAAGGATCAGGGGATTCAAGATAAGTTAAAATGTGAGACCTTACATAATACGAATATGAATCATGAAGTAAATCTTTCAGAAAAGCAATCTGCAAACAAAATAGTAAATAATGGAATCATGACAGAAATAGGTAAAAACAAAGAAGTCTTGATAGATAATAGATATATAAGCACAAAGAACTGGAACTCTGAAAAGACTATTAAAAGCCCAATAATTAAAACAAAAAAACCTCGGACCAAGAATCAGGGTATGCCAGATTTACGGGTTTTAATGCATAATAAGGATCCAATATTTATCAATAAAGATTTGGATTCATCTAATGAAGAGACTAGTGATATTGAGGAAAATAACAGGAAAAAATTAAAATGGATTAAAAAAATAAAGGAATTAGATAAAAACATAACAGTAGAAGATATTCTCCAATACCAAAATGATGAGGCAGTGATAACAGCAAATGAGAGTGAATTAGGCAAGAATGCTCTTCTTAATAATGATCAATATGAAATAGAAGGGGAATGTAAACAAAATAGGTATTTTAGGCCCAAACCATTACAACTTATCCCTAACCAGGCAGTAGATGATGATGGGGTAAGTAATCAAGAAGAACAGAGAATCTCTAATATAGACAGTAGATTTAAGGAAGATATAGATGAGAGTGAAATAGGAGAAATTAATGATTTCTTAGGACTTAACGATGATTCTGAAGATTTGCTCATTCTTAGAGTTATTGAATCAATGAGTGAAGGAAACCTAGAAATTAACACTCATCTGATTGATGAAGCTGAGAGCAATAAGGATAGGAATCTAGGCTTGGCTCTATCCTCTATTGGTAAGGAGAATCCAGATTATCCAAAACAGACAATTAAAAGGGGGAGGAAATCCCTTAAGGAATTAAGACATAAGGATGGGTCAGCTTTAGAACAGGGTAAAATCACGTCTATTCTGAATGTGGGGAAGAGGAAGGACCTTCCCAAGGCGCCATGAAAATAATTTCATGGAATGTTAGGGGTTTAAATGCCCCTAACAAACAACGTCTTCTTAAGAGAAGCCTAACTTCTCTAGAGGCACATCTTTATTTAATACAAGAATCTAAACTAGGAGAAGAGGGGTACACTAATCTAAGTCGAAAATTAGGAATATGGGAAATTAAAGGAGTTTATCTCACCAACATTCCTGGTCTCTAACTCTCAATGGATGGCGGCTAAGATCAAGAACTTTAGCAGTAGTTTAGAATTTATTATTATCAATATATATGGACCAAAGTTCCTTCATGAGAAAAGAATAGTATGGAAGGAAATTGACACTTTCATTCAAAACTACCCAAATATGAATATTTTTGTAGGAGGGGACTTTAACTCAAACTTAGATATAAGAGAGAAATCAGGGGGTTCCAAGGGTATTACTCAAACAATGATAAAATTTAAAGAATGGATACAAATGATCAATGCAATGGATATCCCCTTAGACAATGGCTCATATACTTGGTCAAATAAGAGAATAAACTCTGAACTAATCACTGAGAAACTAGAAAGATTTCTTCATATTGGGGACCTAACAAAATTAAAGGTAAATCTTAAAGCTAATATTGTTGCACATTCAGGATCAGATCATTATCCAATTAAATTGGAAAGAATCCATTCAAATTTGAAAAAATGTGGCTTAAGGATGAGGAGTGCATGCTTAAAATAGAAGAATGGTGGAAAGAAAAAAGTTTTAAGGGATCTAAAACCTTTATTTTAAATGAAAAACTGAAACATCTAAAACATAGATTATTAGAATGGAACAAAGCTAATTTTGGAAATATATTTGAACAAAAGGAAGGAATAGGAAAAGACGTAAAAGAATTAAATGAGGTTATCCTTAGAGATGGGATGAATATAGAAACATATAATGAGGAGAAAAAGTCGTTAAGTATGAGGATATATTGACAAAAGAGGAATCATACTGGAAACAAAGATCTAGGGAAGTATGGTTAAACAAAAGAGACAAAAATACCAAATTCTTTCATAACAGCTCTAAAGCCAAACGAAACTTTAACAAGATCACAAGTATTAAGAAAGATAATGGTTCCATACTCAAAAATCCAGAGAGCATTGCGGAAGAAACAGTTAGATACTTTGAAGGAATGTTGAATAATTTGGAAGGATCGAACAAAATAGCCCAAACTGAGATTCTAAAAAATATTCCCAGTATTATTACTAAAGAACATAACAAAATACTGAATGCTAAATTCACCAAAGATGAAGTTGAAAATGCATTGAAACAGCTACATCCAGACAAGTCCCCTGGACCTAATGGGTTTCCAATTTTTTTTTATCAACAATGTTGGAACTTCATAGGGGATGAAGTTGTCTCGGCATTAGAGGGTATGAGAAATTCAAGCAGGATTCTCCAAGAGATAAATAATACCTTTATAGGATTGATACCAAAAAAAGTTAATCCAAGAAGTTTGGATGATCACAGACCTATATCATTATGTAATACACTATATAAACTATTAACTAAAACTTGGGCAAACAAGCTTAAAATGTTCCTGCCTATGCTTATTTCGGAGGAACAATCTGGTTTTATTCCTGGGAGGTCCATACTTGATGGGGTGATTATAGCTCAAGAAGTCATACATACTATTCAACAGAACCATAACCCAAGCATGCTTATAAAACTTGATATTAGGATAGCTTATGATAAGGTAGATTGGAGATTTTTGTGCAAATGTCTAGAATCCTTTGGTTTTTCTAGACAATGGATTAACTTAATATTTGAATGCATTTCAGGGCCAAAAATGTCTATTATGGTGAATGGTAACCCTACTGGTTTTTTTAATATTACACAAGGTATCAGACAAGGTGATCCCCTATCCCCCCTTCTCTTTGTCATTATCGCGGAAGCCCTAGGCAGATCACTAACCAAAGAAAAGAATAAGAACTCGGTATGTGGTATAAAGATAACTGAGGAAATGGAGGCACCCATCAACAATTTGTTGATGACAACCTCCTCTTTGGTCAGGTTAATGTTATGGAAGCTAGGACAATTAGGAATACACTAAATTTGTATTCAACTGCCTCGGGCCAGCAAATAAATAAAGAGAAATCTGAAATATATTTGTTAAACACCTCTAGAGATGACCAACAGAGAATATGTAGGCTTCTAGAATATAAAATAGGAGAATTTCCATGCAAATATTTGGGGCTACCCTTGGATAAGGGTAACAGATCAACAAACTTATGGAGTAAGGTATTAGAAAATATTAATAAAAAAGCTGAATCATGGAAAGGGAAATAGTTAACAAGCGTCGGGAAAACTACCATGATCAAATCTGTACTCTCAGCTATTCCTATTTATCAGATGATGTGTCTAAGAATGCCGAGAGGAATAGAAAAGGATATTAATAAAAAATTAAAAAACTTTTTTTGGCAAGGATCTAATGACAAAAAGAGATTAGCTTTAATTGCGTGGGATAAGATATGTAAACCTCTAGAGGAAGGAGGGTTAAATGTAAAGAACATCAAACAACCAAACATGGCTTTAGGAGCTAAACTAGTATGGAAAATGTACAGAGATTCGGAGGCAAAGTGGGTTAAAATTCTTAGATTCAAATACTTAGATGGAAGGGACCCGTTGAGTATTTTCAGACATTACTCTCCTCCCAAAGGATCAAGGATCTGGAATTTCATACTGGAATGCCAGAGTGTTATTACTGATAATATTACATGGGATATTGGGAATGGTAGCAAGGCATTATTTTGGGAGGACTCGTGGAATGCATGTCCATCTCTTAGCACTACTCTTAATGATGACCCAGAAATAGAATTGGTAAAACAAGCGAGGGGTATATATGTGAAGGATTACATAGAGATAGTTGATAACAACCCAGCCTTGGGTTGGAAGTGGAAATCCCTCAACAAACTTGGAATATCTAAAACTTTTAAGAATAAAGTGAAACAAGCTATTAAGAATAGGAAAATTAATCCATCAAAGGATCCAGATAGGATTATATGGGCTAAATTTAAAAATGGGGAATATAGCACAAAATGCGGTTATAATTCTCTGAATAAAGTTGAACAAACCCAAACAACTCTACCTATTGATCTATGTTGGAGCAAACAATGTTTGCCCAAGGCTGGAATGTTCACTTGGGTTGCCGTTCAACACAGGATTTTGATTGCTGAATGGTTTCAAAAAATAGGGTATAATGGACCATCGAGGTGTGTTTTTTGTGAGGAGTGTGAGTCTATAGATCATATTTTTACCAATTGGGATTACTCATACAAGTGTTGGACATGGCTGGCCAATAAGTTAGGGTGAAAAACTGCATTACCTAATAAGCTGGTGGATATTCTCACATCGTGGCCAAGAAGAATGGACTCTGGTTTGTATGGGAAGATATGGATTATAGCGCCTTCCATAATGATATGGGAATTATGGAAGGAGAGGAATAGAAGGATATTTAAAGATAATAAAATAGACATAGACCAATTGCTAAATAAAATAGAAGCAAATATAGTAGATGTAGTGAACAATCGAAATATGAATGGTAGAAGAGATATGGTTTTTTACACTATGATGAGAAAATTCGTAAACTATGGTATGGATTAAAGATTCCTCCCTTTATAGGCCAAAGTAATGTGGATAAGGAAGCCTTAAGACGCAACTGCACATGGAGGCCACCCACGGAAGGATGGTTAAAACTAAACTTTGATGGGGTCTCTAAAGGAAACCCAGGTAGAGCAGGGGTGGGATGTTGCATTCATGATGAGTCATGGAAATTGATTGCCTCCAAATCAGCGTTCTTAGGAATGGCAACCAACAATGAGGCTGAAGGGAGTGCCTTAATAGAAGGATTATTGATGTGCAAAAGTTTGCATCTAGATAGAATAGAGATAGAAGGCGACTCATCACTAATTATTAATGTCATCACAGCAGGTAGTACACAAAATTGGAAACTTAATGGATTGATTAAGAGGGCTTTAAACATATTAACATTATTCAAACAATAAACTATTAATCGTACTTATAGAGAAGGTAATCAAACAGCCGATCTTTTAGCTAATAGAGGGGCGGAAGGCAAGAATGAAGAAATCACGGATGGTACAAACCTAGACGTACAAATGTAAAATTTAAGGGAGATATAGAATTGTAGAATATAGATCCAATATGGAAGTAAATACTTAAGGATAAGAATAGTTGAATCATTAATACAAACAAAAGATATATTAAGGCAGCATAGGAGTAAAGATATTTTTGTCCTGTAGTGAGAATTAGGAATAATCTAAATAAAATATTAAAGGACATAAGTAAAGCGAGGGATAAGAAACGATAGGAATGTAAAAGACCAACCGTTTCATTTCTGCATTAGCAATAATAAGGAATAATTTGGCCTGTTAATGGGCCTTGTAGGGATAATCCTAAGATGAAAAGAAAGAAGGTTTGTTGGCAACCACCTGAGGAAGGATGGGTGAAAATCAACTTCGATGGTGCTGCTCGGGGAAACCCGGGGATCTCTGGATGCGGATGTATTGCAAGAGATTGTCAGGGCAATATTCTTGCCTTTATGGCCAAACGCTTGAAGGATGACACGAATAATGTGGCTGAATGTGCAGCAGCAAAAGAGGCCCTAGTCTTAGGAGCCAAATTGGGAATTCACAGTGCACCTTGAAGGAGACTCAGAAATAATAACCAATGGAATATCAAGGGGGAAAATGGTTGCGTAGCACCTTGACAAGCACATACAACAAATTCGGGGCATGTTACAAGAGTTTGAAGACTTCAAGGTATCCCATGTTTACCGAGAAGCGAACAAGGTGGCCGATAAATTGGCTAATATGGGGGCGAATGCAGAATTTGGGACCCAATTTGAAATACATGAAGACTTTAGGAGTCTTGAACTAGAATAGACGAGGATAAACTTAACACCCCACTTAAAACACCATATCGGAGGTACAAAGGAGTATTAATCTGCCATCATGCCCGATGACACTCAAGTTATTTCATGCCTTAACATGTGACAAATTTTGCAATCATTAATTGATACCCAACGAAGGAGTTACTTCCAGATTGTTCGAAAAAGGTAAATTTATTCAGGGGAAGGAGAGCAATCTGCGCAGTTTTGAGTGCAGAGGAGAAATGGAGGCCAACTTTGCGCTAGAGTCTGACAGCCAAACGCAAGCTTATGAGGGCAAGATCACGCCAAGGAGATTGAAGAACATCTTCATGTTTGAAGATGTGGATTTCATGGATGACATTCACCAGATTTTTGGGATGGAGTATCTGGAATCATATTGGAGGAGCAACTCCAACCTGGACGTGGCATCTCTCTTCGTAGCACTGGCACTATCTGTGGGAGAGACCAAGGAGGAGGTCCTCAAGGTTGGGAAGGCATGTGTCGACCCACAATGGTTGTTGGGTTTGGAAGAAATTGTTGATAGAGCAGTGTTGGGGGAAGGGCTGGAAATGGGGCTTGAGCCATGGAGGCGCATTGGAGGCGGGGACACATCGGTTCAGCCTCTGATTGTCTGGACGGCTTCGAACCCATAAGGGTTGCACATACCACGGGCGGAGAAGGGCTGGAAGCAGATCATTTCATATCTACAGGAGAACATTTGGGAGAAGGGTGAAGGAAGGAAAGGCTTTATGAAATCGATGCCACGAAAGAGTGTTACTGCACCAGACCAGCCTCTGCGACACCAAATAGAAAGGCAGATGAAGAAGATGGTGGGCACAAGCGGAATGGGAAGCTTGCAAGGTGCCAACCCCTCTGGCATATCAAGAGCAGTGCAGGAAGACAACGCCATCCCCAATTTCACGAGGGAGGAGGCAGCACAATGGTTTAAGGAATAGGCATGAAAGTTGGGGAAGCTAGTGTGTTTGCGACCGCGAATATTATGGATGTTTTTTGTCTTTTTGGGTTGGGCGTTAATGCCTTTTTGCTTTGTAAAAACCTCTATATCAATAGGTGGTTATGGGGGTAGGGAAGTAGTATGCTTG
This sequence comes from Thuja plicata, assembly GCA_018584345.1. Taxonomy (NCBI): domain Eukaryota; kingdom Viridiplantae; phylum Streptophyta; class Pinopsida; order Cupressales; family Cupressaceae; genus Thuja; species Thuja plicata. The sequence continues at coordinate 232,666 of MU227155.1, forward strand.
TAATACGATAACCAACCGTGAAAATTGGCTTCGAATGTAATCCCTCTTTTATTATTAATACAAAAAAATGTTACCTATCAAAAAAAATAATAAGGAATAATCTTTAGAATGGTTATATAAGGAAGAGAGGTATCAATATGAGATAAGGCTAGCAAGTAAGAAGGCTAATGTCTACAGCAATAAAATTGAGATGCACTAAATCGCAGCTGGCCTTCGATGGGAAGATAACTCTTAAAAGAATTAAAGAGATGATGCTTGTTACCTATGATATAACTGTCAAAGCGGTATATATTATTCTAGGGAGTGAATACATCGAAAATGATAATAGTTACAGGGTAAACTCAGACATTCCTGCAATGTTTATTGCCTCAGCTCTACATGCAGATCCTGATATCAGGAATATTGGGAGGTTGTGTAGGAAAAATTTTAAGAGGAAATATTTGGTTGATCTTGGGAAGGTAATTGCAAGCATTAGAGATGACTTGACAATCCCTAGACCAAGAGATTATCAACAATACAAGGGAATTAATAGTAGCATTCAATCCTTCCCAATAATGATGGTTGAGGATAGAAACAGGTACATTGCAGAGCTGCCAGCCATAACAAGAAATCTAGGTTTTTTGTTTACCTTCATGCATATCAGAACCACCAGAGAAATTGAGTAGTTTGATAAATTTGTAATAGAGGATGAAGTGGGATTGTGTATTCACTGTGATGAAATGTATGAAGAAGAGTAAATAATAATTTTTTTATGACTAAATATGTTATGTTGTCACTCAAGAAATCAAAAAGAATTGCATTTATAATGGGAAAATGAATAATCAGTTATGACTTAACGAATATATTGGATGTATGTATGTGTTAATATGAGACATTACTGCATATTTATATATGGATATGTTTAATATAGGCAGGAAGTTATAAGTGGTTTTATTTTCTCATTATAAATGACAGTTGTAAGCATCACAACTTTATGCACATATATTTAGAATAAGCAAAGTAAAATTGTTAGTGATAAAAATCAATGATAAGGACTAAGGAATAATGATTTAGGCAATCATCATGCCACCTTCGAAAATTAAATTAAGGCATATGAAAAACACATTGAGAATTAATCATAAAGTAGAACAGGTGGAAGAATCATTAAACAACGAAATTAAACTAATATCACATTACCGATCAGAGATAGCAATTATTATGACAGCGAAATAGCAATTATTAAGTATATGAAAGTACTGGAGCTAAGGAGTAGCGGGAGAATTAAATTCATTTTAATTCTGGTAGAAATCACACTAGGGCTATAAAGAGAATAAAGAAACCGCCATTAATATCGACATAATTAAGAGCTCAAAGGTAGAGAGGTATGAAATTTAGGTATTCTTGTTTCAAGGTATAGACTAACTCAAGGCATTTTACAGAGATGTATACCAATATGCATACGTTTCACATTAAACAGTCCTGAGACATGGCTTTTCTGGGTAAAATTACGCCAGAGCGATGGAGCAAAATTCTCAATCCCATGGATGACTTGGCTAGAAGAGCCATAGAATGGGTCATAGGTGATGCAAATTATGATTACACTTTCACAATGCGCACTAATGGAGACATTGTCGGGGTTTTCATATCATGTTTGTTAAGAGCAGGGTATACAAAGACAGAAACCATAGAATTGAGCAGGAAAATCTTCATTAGTAAAATCCTGGGGGGTTTGGAGGAAGTAGTAAGCAGTATAAATTTCAGTCAAATGGTTCCATTCCCAGAGGATTATATGAAAGCAGCCATAGGGCTTTTGGTACATGACAGTAGGGTAAAACACAGACCATGCTTAATGTTTAAGGATATGGAAATCTTTGATAACAACTGGGAAGAGGTCAAAAGAAATATCCACTTTCTAATAATGTGGAAACATGTCAAGAAGGTATTGGAGCCCAAATGGCTTATACATTATTTTGAGGCAGAAAGATTTAGTATTCCACCAACGGTCGAGCAGCTTGAAATGGAGCAAATACAGAGCAACCCACCAATCTTCATCAAAAAAGGACGGCTGAGTAGAACCACGAAAGCCAAAGTTGGACATGGGCACGAGGAGGAAACAGATGATGAAATAATGATCATCAAACGAGGGGAATGAGGCATCAAGAACACTATACGAAGGTTTTTTGTTTTAAAAGCAAAAAGAAGGATATAAGATTGTTAATACTCTTAGCTATGTTCCTTTTAAAGTTTAATAGCGAAGGATAAGATAGCATAGGCTGAAGACTTATATATTGATTAAATGTACAGAAGATAAGGATACAACGAAAATTATGGTAAAATCTCACTATGAACATTATATGCTAGAAATCTCTTTACTAGATAATCAGAAGCGTGAATAACATATATTCAGTCAGAAATAATATATATATATATATATATATATATGTAAGAATCCATGTATATATGTAAAAGCAGACATATGCACATATATATATATGCACATTTATAAATGTGAATTTATATATATGTATATGTTTGAACTTATGTTTATATATATATATACATATATATATGTGTGTGTGTGTGTGTATTTTGTAAACATTTGTACATTCACTGATATATTCTTGTGAATCTGGAAATATATTGAAAGTATTGATACCTTTTTACTTATGTGCATAAAACTCATTCAATAAGGGATATGGATTATTAATAATACAATTGAGGAAAATAGACGAGGGAAGAAACAGAATATAATATAATCAAACTCTGCACTAATAACCAATAAGGACATAGTAGGTCTGATAAACAGAAGAGAGCCTCAGGAATATATATGCAGTAGATTCGTGTAGATTTGAAACAAAGGTAGTAACGACTCTGACAACACAAAATTTTATTCTTTGTTCAGTAACCACAGAAATATAGATAGGACAAATGGAGGGGGAATATAACACTTGGCATCAAAGTACTAAATCATAAAGTTATGCGGACTAGAAGTAGAGAATGGTTTATGAGGAATCGGAATATGGTAGCAAAGATAAAGGAAGCTTTAGACATGGTAATCTCTAATCTTGAAGTCTAAACATATCAGTATGGCTGGACTTCAAGTTAGAAATTACCAAGAAACCTTTGTCTTAGTTGTATTAGTTTCATTATGACTTTTATATAGTATAGGTTATGAATACAGATAAGGAGATGGCTTTAATTAGTAGAGGTATTCACATATAGGAAAATATATATGTATAAATAAAGATATAAATATATATATATATAGGAATATATATATGTATACTTTTATTTATGTATATATATACTAGCATGAAGCATAATAGTAGGCATGCATAGTGAAAGATTAAATATATGAAATGTGTATATACAGGAAGAAAGTATGAATTTCCATGCTATAAGGGCATAATTCTAGGTTGATAAAGTATTGATCAGTGACTGTTTGGATTTATGAGTACTTTTCCATACTGAAATGTATTAAAAAGGATGTCAAAAATAGAGATGAGGTTAAAAAACAAGTGCATAAATAAGATGCAGAGGGTATGACGTTTTAAATTCTTTCTGGATAAATTATAGATTAATATTGCTTGTTGGTCTGAGATAGAGTTTAGAAATGTGTTAAATCGTAATTCCCTTTTACAAATTATAGAATAGGACTGTGTAGAGATAAAATCAATTATGAATATAGAAGCACTCAAAGTTAGTAAGTAGTTTATGAATACTCAGGGATATGCTAGAAAGGCAATCAATTAGATTATGAATATGATAAGTAAAATTTTGAAATTAGAAGTATACATACAGGTTGGTATATTCAGAAAAACTTAGGAAAGAATGTAGATTTATGAGCAATTAACAGTGATGTATGATATGATTATCTGTTTTGCTATATGATTTTTGAAAAAACACACAGAATTTATTTTATACAGAGATAAAAACGGAGGGAATATATTTACTTCTTAACATTTCCTTTGGACAGTATAGATCAATACTATTCTGTGTATATGTATGTGTGTATATATATATATATATATATATATAATTGGGTATATTCAGAAATACACAGACTTCAATGGGAATCATAAGCAGTTAAGTGATGTTCGTAGAAATGTGGTATGTATCAAAGGATAAAGATATGTTTTTTATGAATATGAGGAATAATAGAATGCAGCACTGGTATGTGGAATGAACTTATGAATATGGACTAACCTTATACCTTAGAAGTAATAGAGTTTTGTAAAAAGGGGTAAAGGAAATTTATGAAGGCTAACAAATGAGATATGTCAGTATTTTGTCTATAAATATAATATGCAGGAATAGATATGGATAAAGCAGTTGTCTATAAGGATAACTTAAAATATGGAATGGTAAAGACATGATTCAAAGGTCATAACTAGTATGAGCAGAGAAAACGGAGATCCTTTATATCAAAAGGGCTTGATCAGGACAAAGGCTTCAATAAACCATCCGGATAACGAAGGATGTAAATTGTAACAGAATGTACACATGTCTACAAAACAAAATTGGATAGATCTATTTTTCTGTAAATGAGGGAATGCCTTCATAAGTAAATCTAAATATAATGATCTGGACCTCAGTCCCGGGCTAGATTGGAGGTTTTCTTCTCCATTCTTTCCTACCAGTGCCCACAGCGAATGGAGACTTTGTAATTTTCAATTTATATATTAATAAAAATTTTGACTACGGCCTTTTACCGATCAAAAAAAAAAACATTAATACAGTTTGGGGGAGTCTAAGGCATGGTTTAAGTGCCCATTATCTTTTTGCAATTTTAGTATTTGTTGCTAAACATGGTAGAATCTAAGACTATTGAGCTCCTCGCTCACACAATTATCACATATGGAAACTGAAAAGGATTACTGCAGTCTAAGGGACCTTGGTAAAATGTGTGCAACCCAACCTAAATTTTCTAACAGTTAGAAACAAGTTAGAGAAAGCCATAGGCCTAATAGGATTGCATGTATTAGATAATTTGTTGTTTCACATTTTAGAGTGCACTACACCTAAAAAAGTTTGCAAAATATTTAACAATTTATTTGGCACCATTAATGAGTTTGTGATTTGCAACTAAAGGCAGATTTGGCATTGCTCTTCCAAATGATTTTCCTTCTTTGAGGACTTTGTTGTGAAGACGTAGTAATTCCATAGTCAAAAGGTTGTGAGCGAGAATAAACAAATAAAGAATGTATATTGTTGAATTTGTGTAAGTGCCCATTTCAAGTGTTATCATCTAGCTTCTATTCCACCATGGATCCAAATTGTTGTTTCGTAAGCATCTTAGTATGGAACAAGCCAAGCTTATTCAATAGAATGCACTTCCTAATTCTAAGAGTGATGGATCAATCATCCAAGGGTAATGGTAAGGGGATGCCTAAGACAAAATATACTTCAAATGATGAGCCTCCCTCCAAACTGAATCAAAAGAACATTCAAGTCCACACCTCCCTCCAAATGTTTGCAGGGGTTAAAGGATTTTAGTATGGAAAAGCCAAGCTTGTTCAATAGAATGCACTTCCTAATTCTAAGAGTGGTGGATCAATCATCCAAGGTAATGGTAAGAGGATGCAAAAGACAAAATATACTTCAAATGATGAGCCTCCCTCCAAACTGAACCAAAAGAACACTCAAGTCCACACCTCTCTCCAAATGTTTGCAGGGGTTAAAGGCTTTGGAAGAAACTACAGAACAACATAGGATTTCTATCTCCAAGTCCTCTTCCACGAGTAAAGGGCAAGCCCTTTCCACACAAGCTTTGTAAGGCTCATCTTCTCATGATAAGACACTTGATTCAAGTGCTTCTCACCATATGACACATTCACATGATCTACATTTTTTACATTTGGGCACCAATACTTCTCTAATTACAGCGAAAGACTCCACAAATTATTGTTTTGGGATTAAGTACAGTACAGCTCATTAATGGGTGCATCAATGATGCTCTCTTGATATGAAAGATTTATGCAAACCTATTTTCCATCATCACATGTGAGGAAAGACAATTGAGTTGACACCACATGTAGTCATTTGAGAGTTACAAAACCATGAGATTGTTGTTTCTATAGAGAGCATTGGTCATGGATCCCATTTTATAGGTTTGAAGGTTTTGAGTCTTCTCCAAGATCATCCCTCAGTGCACATGCCAATTCCTTGTGTGGGATTTGGAATGAATAGTTTGGTCATCTGAATTGTAGGTATCTTCACTAGTTGAGCACCAAAAATAAGCTGAATAGTCTTCCAAAGATTTCAAGCAATAAGGGAGTTTGTCAACATTGTACACTTGGCAAATTTCATCAAAGTTCCTTAAATAAGGCTAGTGCCTCTCGTGCCCAAGGTACCCCTAAACTTTTGACATTTCCAACTCCATTTTCAAAGGAAAAGTATGTTGTCAAATTAATTGATGCCTTTGACCAGAATGAAGTTGTGACCACTTTCAAGACCTTCAAAGTATTTGTTTCTATATGGCAAATGTTCACAAATGATTTGGGGGCCATAACATCAACACACAAGTCCTTACACTTGTTAGTAGAATAGAGTGGCCAAAAGAGGAAAAAAAAAAAGAGAAGGCCAATTACATGATTCGGTCCAAGTCCACAACCTGATGTCCAATTTGATGAGCACTTCACCTAGATGGATACACCTTCACCTACTCCCTCCCTCACTACCTACTACTCCATCACTTAAGAACACTTCATTTCTTGATGAGGAGGATGACAATGTCTTGAACCGCCTCCTAGTGCACAATCTTTGGCCCGTTAAGCCCACACTAAAATTAAGTTAGTTAGACCTTAGGTTGGTCATCATTCAAATTCTTGATGCACTTGTTCACAAGTAGCAAATCTCAAAATGCACTTTAGGATGATCCTCAAAAGTGTTCAAATAGCATAGGCATTCCAAAGAGGGACAATGCTATTGTAATGTCTCCTCCTAACTAGAGACATCAGTTTAGCGAGATTAGCCTATCAATTGCCCTCGTAGACTAATGGGATTGGATACAAGGTCATCTTGTTGCAAATACCTAGTCAGTTGAAGAGATATTCGCCTTCTCCAGAGCTCTGTGGTTGTAGATTTGGCATTTATATGGGTTTCATGGCTCTGCACTTCATAGTTGCTTTTTCTAGCAAGTCTTGGGTTGATCGAGAAGGGCCCTTTCTATTTTTAGCAGAACAATTGGTCACATGAGGATTGGCAATATTGGCTCCCAATTAAGACAGCAGAGTAAAACATTAAATAGTTGAAGAGTTATTAATATTTATCTAGCCAAAATTAATATTAAATTATTAAAAGAGTTTATTATTAAGTTATAATTTAACTTTATAATTGAGGGTCAAGCCATCATTAAAAGGGGGCCATTTGAGGAATTAATTATAAAGGCCCAGTTTAATGAAATATTAAATGTCTTTCCTAAGTTTTAATGAAATAACATTTTTAAAGTTATTAACATGTTTTTTGGGGAAATTCAACTTTTTAAGGGATTATAAAGACTTTCAAACGAAAAATGGAATTCATTCTTTTGGTATTTGACATACTCATTTCATGAATTTACTGAGCATTGGAGAATAGGTACAAGGCTTTCTGCAATTCAAAAGCTCTTTCGGCATTGGAGAGCATAACTTCTTCATTGTATCATCTTTTTGAGGTTGTGAGATATCAGTTGAAGATTGCTTATCTGTTGGCTTCACTCAGATGTCAAGATTGTGCAGATTAGAAGAAGAAATTACAGAGAAATGTTAATCAACTTGCAAATTTCAGTTAAAGGGTTGGACGGCTACATATTGGTGATTGCTAACATTCATTTCCAGGTTGCACGGCTGCTTTTTGGCAATCATTTATTACAGCAAGGAGGCGCCTAGGGTTTGAGGGGGATTTTTGGTCAAGTAAGTCTAAATAATTTTCAAGAAATTTTCAGAAAGGTTGTGGGATCAATTAGAAGACATTGGCATCATTTTGGAGCAATTATTTTCAGTTTTACATGAGAATCGAATCCAACAGCATTTGCTTTTTGCCAATAGAAGCATAAGCAGACAAAGCATTTCATTTTCGGGTATGCATGTGTATTCAAGGGTTTCAAATAAATAAAATATATATCTTATGAGGTTGCATGTTATTATTCATTTCCTACATTTAATTTCTATGTTTATAGTTGCATCTACTTTTTATATCAAATACTCCAAAAAAATTATAAAACTTAAAAACCAAAAACAAACATGACTGCAAACTGAAATTCAGCATTGAGAGGACTTGGGGTCTTTACATTGGTATCAAAGCCTTAATCTTGCCATCCTAGAGGGTTAAGAATTTTTATGCAGCCATCAGAGATTGGTCCTCATAGATATTACACACGCAGAAGGGCACAAAGGGAAATAATGGGTACAGAAGAGACAATAGTCGACCACAAGTTGTAGATAGAAAAATAGAGAAACTATGAGAGGCTTTCAGGATGGACAGCAGCCTATAGATGACACTCTGCAGCAGCTTACCGCTGCCATTCAGAAAATTATTCCTCTTAGAAGGCCAAATCAGGAACTTGATGATAATATGAATGCAGTTGGGACTCCTAGAGCAAACAAGGCAGCTACACCCACAGTTGATCAGCCTACAAGGCTCACTTTCTTGAGAGAGGAGCCAGATAAGGAAGGAAGGGGAGAACGGGAACCTGTGTTCATAGACAATGTGATGACAGTTCATGATGAATGGAGTCTGCTACCTCCTAATGCCAGCGAGCATATGAACTTCGATCAATACATGAGGCAAAAGAGAGAAGCCACCAGAGCTAGGCAAGACAGAAGGCCTAGACAGGGATTTGGAGTTTTCTACTGGCAAACTCTGATTAGCTTTCTTTGACGTGAGTGGGAGAACCACAGCTCGGTCATGGATTCATAAGTTGGACACCTACTTCACATTGAGGCCTATGACAGAGGGAGATGCAATAAAATTCGCTACATTGCATCTTGATGGACTGGCTCGTGAGTGGTGGCATAACAAGATGGTCACCTTGCAGCATGATGAAATCACCACCTATCAGTAGTTCTCTCATTTATTAGTGGAGAGGTTTGATAAAAAGGATCTAGAATCCTATTTCATAGACCTTGCTCAACTGAGACAGGTGGGTAGTTTGGAGACTTACAATGGAGAAGTCCAAAAGTTGTCATGTTTGGTAACCAACATTTCCAATCAAAGATTGGTAGCCTTGTTTATAGGACTTTTGGAACCATTGAAGGGATGGGTAAAGGCATTTGACCCTCCTACACTCCAAACAACAATGAAGAAAGCAAGGAGTATGGAACTTGCAGCTTCCCAAAGCAAGTTTTCATCCAAGGGATCCTCCTCCTGCAAACATAACAAATCCTTTCCTAAAAAAAAGAAAAATCAGATTTTAAGAAAGATCAAAAGGGAAAATCAGTAGCAACACCTTTGGATAGAGAAACATTAAATGATTTGAGGAAAAAGAAACTATGTTTCTACTGCAAAGTACCGTATGATGCAAACCATGATTGTCCCTTAAGGCCTAAGGGGAAAGCAAATCGTGTTATGTGGGCATACTATGAAGATTCTGAATCTGAAAATTCGGACCAGCAAGCTGACCAGGAAGAATCTAAGGCTGAAAATGATGAAGAAAAGCCTGAAAGGTTAGAGAAAATGGATGTACAAGAGGATGACAAACTTAAGGAAGCACTCCTCACTAGTATTCAGTAGGAAGGTTCTTCCAGAATGTGTGGTGTGCTGGCTGGTCAGAAGATTATTACTTAGCTAGATACGGGTGCCACACATAATTTTATTGATGTTAGGCTAGTGGAGAGAAGTGGGATCAGTACTGAAGAGTTTGAGGGCATACAGGTGAGAGTTGCAGATGGTTACACTCTTAAGTGTAAAAGAATGATTACAGGACTTCCATTACGTGTGAAAAATTATGAGTTCAAAACTGATTTTTATGTGGTGACAATGGGAGACACTAATTTGGTGTTTGGCATACGGTGGCCTCATAACATAGGAAAGTTTACACTTGACCTTCGTGCGATGGAGATATCTTTCAAGGTGGATGGGAAGACACACATATTGAAGGCCTTCAAGGATAGCAGTTTCAGAATGCTTGCACTCAGAAGAATGGACAGACTCATGCGGCATGACATGGTTGAGTGGGCAGCTGAGTGTATGTTGATGCCTTCACAGGAAGGACAGCAAAAATCAGAATATCATCCAAATATACAGGAACTGAGAATTAAGTACGGGATAGTGTTCAGCGATATACCACCCGGAAGACCCCCTGACAAAGGGCTTGAGCGCATTATTGAGATAGAAGAGGTAGCGAAACCAGTGATGATTACTCCCTACCGACATCCGAAGAGGCTTAAGGATGAAATTGAAAAAACCATTAAAGAGTTGTTAGCCATGGGACATATAAGGCCTAGTAAACCTCCCTTTGCATCATCACATTTATTGGTTAAGAAAAAGGATGGAACATTTCGGAAGCGTGTGGACTATAGGGTCCTTAATAAGAAAATTATCAAAAATCGGTACCCCATCCCACATGTAGATGAGCTTATTGATGAGCTACATGGAGCCTGTTATTTTTCAAACATTGATTTGAGATCAGGGTACCATCAAATCCGAGTTAGAGAGCAAGATGTAGAGAAGACTGCTTTCAGATGTCATTAGGGACACTTTGAGTTTGTGGTTATGCCCTTCGATTTAACTAATGCTCTGGCGCCATTTCAGTCCACTATGAAGAGGGTATTTCAGGCACAGTTGAATCGATTTGTATTGGTCTTCTTTGATGATATCTTGGTATACAGCAAAACTTATTTGAACACAGTGTTGGGAATTTTGGATAGGGAGTCATTGTATGCGAAGGAATCAAAATGTGCTTTGGCTATAACAGAGCTATTGTATTCGGGACACATTATCAGTGTAGAGGGTGTACACATGGATCCTGAAAAGATCTGTGCCATCATTGAGTGGCCTACTCCAGTGAACCTAACACAGTTGAGAGGGTTTCTTGGGTTGTGTGGCTTCTACCGCAAGTTTGTTAATGGGCATTCTCGTCAAGCGGCACCCTTGACGGATTTGATGAAAAAGGGTGCATTCATATGGACTCCTGAGGCATAGGAGTGTTTTGATAAATTTAAACAGTTAATGACATCTTGTCGAGTCCTAGCCTAACCAGACTTTAGTAAGCCATTTTAGCTCCATTGTGATGCATCTTGTGACGGAGTTGGCGTGGTGCTTATGTGTAATGTCCCCTTTTGGGGCACATTATTTTGTGCCTTATAGTTAGCCTTTCATCATGGTCCGTTGGGCTAACCGAGGCTTGGCAGGTGATCAGAGGGATGTTGGCCTTGGTGTTTTCAGTTTCAGGTCAATCTGATCAGTTTCTACAGGGTTTCCAGGGTACCTACTATTTATAGTAAGTTGGCAGATATCAGTTTTCCTGGCATTTCAGTAGTGGACTTGGAGCGGCTCACCGAGAGCTTTCCGGCAAGCTATCACACGTCTTCATCCAAGTTCGTTTGGCCCACCGTTTTAATGCCAAAAGATTCGTACCTTATTTTATTATGTCACTTTATAACCCAACGTAATATTTATTTAAAAAGTGACTTTAAGTGGAATATGAAAAGACAAAGTGGGGAAACTAAAGAGTCATAGTTGGAGCTTTAAAAGAAGACTTGGAGTATCATTGTGTCATGCTTAGTTTTGGATATTATATTTTTATCTCTTGGAGTGTCAAATTCCAGTTTCTAACACTATTTATGAATGCAAGAATTCAAGTTTATTGGTATATGTCCGATCACATATTTTATTCCCATGCAAAATCTCTTCAAATCCCTTTACAATTACTACTGCTTGTCAGATAACAAATGTTCAGTTTAATGACCGATTTCAATAATTCAATGTGCAATACTGAAATTGTATTCTTTGCATACAAACTGTAACATTTTATTCCTTAAATCAAACTGTAGTATTTTGGTTTTTTCGCAAACAAATAGAACCACCGTCACATAGGAAATTACAATAAGTTGTATGTATACAACGTAGTGGAGAGAATTTAAATGCACCTTGTCCACAATGTTTGACACCAAAGCTCTGCGGTGGTCTTCAGTGTTGGCCACGACGCAGGATTCAAAGGGTCTGCTCCACGCAAGAAGTCCAGTGTTCAGCGTTGAACCCTTCCACAGGTGTGGCAACTATTCCACGTCTCAATACCACTAACACATATTCCCGAATACATCTGACGCGCAGATTACATGGCACTGTTGGATGTCACATGCGGCCCGTGTCTGTATATACTTTCGCAACCATGTCACATGCGGCCCGTGACTGTATATGCTACCGCAACCAAGTTCCACGTTTGTGCGAAGGAATGGCTCCACCGGACGCTCGTGTGTAATTTCCCACACTTTTCGGTCAATTCTGATCCACGATAAGAAATGATTTCTCCTTCCCTTATTCAATTATCCCGGTTTGGGCTTCCACTAGGCCAGATGCAGGTTCTGACGAAAGGAATTTATTTATCTTCATCCATGAACACTCTTTTGCAAATCTTTTCCTGTCTCTCCATGGTAATCCCGACCTCTTTTATGGACAACCGAAATGGTTGGTTGTATCCCGTAAGGGAACTGTGTATCCCGTAAGGGAACCACTTATTTAACAATAAACACTTTAAACTATAAAGTTGAAAAAAAAAAATTATTTAATATTAATTAACTTGTCTATTAATATTAAATAATTAAATTTCCTTATTAACTAAATAGTCAATTGATGACTATTTCAGGTACATGACATGGAGATATCAGGAAGCTTCAACTTTCGAATACGGCCGTGAGGACAGAAACCCTTTGGCTTATAGGTGGATTGGACATAGCCCCAGTTCATCAATGGTGCGGATTCATAGCAGAGTTCGCTAGTGTATTCACAGGTTCTTCATCACCCGATCTTACTCTTATTTCTGTATTTCAGATTGGGAAGTTTGTCGTTCATGGTTATTGTATTGCTAGTTGTATAATACGATACCATTTTCTGCGGAGTTAATGCAATAATATTTGTTGGTTATTTCTGTTGTTTATTTCATATTAAATAAATATCTTGTGCATGCAAATATATGTTTAATCTTCTGGGTTACATTTGAGGAATTTTTGGGAAAGACCGGGTTCAGGTCGTTACATCATGTAGGATAAGCATCCGATTGTATTCGAGAGCAAGAAGCTCAGAGGTCCAGAGCAGAGTTTTAGCATTTATGACAAGGAAATGTTGGCCATAATGCACGCATTGGCCAAGTTCAGGCAATATCTCATTGGCAGCAAATTTTGCATTAAAACCAATCATAACAGCTTGCAGCATTTCCTTGGACAGCGGGACTTAAATGATAGACAACAAAAATGGGTGGCCAAGTTGCAATCATATGATTTTGAGATTTCTTATGTCAAAGGAACTCAGAATGTAGTTGTTGATGCATTGTCCCGAAGACCTCATTCCAGCATTATGACAGATGTTTCAGACGATTGGAAACATTTGATCCTTGCAGATTATGCAAAGGATTCTTGGGCCTGTAGCATTATTGAGGGATCTATGATAGTAGGAATTCCCTTGTGAATTGATATTATCATTTACAAAGGGCGGATTTATCTTACCGCCGGATCAAAGATAAAGAATATATAATAGAATATTAAAATATGTTAAATTTAGTATTAATGCTCATTCAGTGTATATTCTATTTTAGACAGATCCTCTTCGATCTTCTTAGCAGTTTCTTATTAGAAACTTGCTATTCTTGTAAATACTCTTGTATTATTTATGAGCATCTTGCTCATTCTGTAAATCAATCAAATTCTTTGAAATCCATTGCGTGTTTCGCACTGTTTTATGGTATCAGAGTTGTGGATCGAGTTAGTTCGAAAGAGTTTTTATAATTTCGTGAGAAATTATCAGTCTCTAATTCTTTTTCGAAATACATTTTATCTCCATCTGTAACTCGTAATACGAGTTACCTGTCGCGTTCCTTTGTGTGTAGAAATCGCCCCTGCTGCCTGACGACCTGTATTCGCGACCTTCTGCAACGTGATTGGAGATTGCTGTGAACGGGATCCGCGCGTTCTCTCCCTGCATTCCGCGCGACCTTCAGATACCCGACGTCTGCATTCCGCGCGTCTCTGCAACCCGTAT
>MU227155.1:250921-268717 GCA_018584345.1 Thuja plicata
CGCATTGTCATTATATTCGACAGCTGGTTGAAGACGGATCCATCCAGTTGCTGTATGTTCCTACTTCGGAGCAGCCAGCAGACATCTTCACCAAGCCCCTTGGTCCTGATAAATTTGTAAAATTCAGTGGGTCTATAGGTGTAGTTAATAGATTGAGCATTAAGGGAGGGTAATAGAATATTAAAATATGTTAAATTTAGTATTAATGCTCATTCAGTGTATATTCTATTTTAGACAGATCCTCTTCGATCTTCTTAGCAGTTTCTTATTAGAAACTTGCTATTCTTGTAAATACTCTTGTATTATTTATGAGCATCTTGCTCATTCTGTAAATCAATCAAATTCTTTGAAATCCATTGCGTGTTTCGCACTGTTTTAATATAGTGCTGAAGACTTTTCGTGATATACCTATGGCAGGACATCTGGGATATTTCAAAACATATGAGGTTCGAGAGCGCTTTACTTGGAAAGGGCTAAAGGCGGATGTTCTTAGATATGTAAGAGAGTGCATTGTATGTCAACAGAATAAACATGAGCACACATACCCTGCAGTGCTTCTTCAGCCACTTCCAATTCTTGACAAGAAGTGGGAATGTTTATCCATAGATTTTATTACAGGCTCGCAGAAAGCCCAAGGGAGAGATTGTATCTATGTGGTTGTTGATCAGCTGACAAAATATACTCAATTCTTTCAGATATCAGCTACGTACACAGCTACTCAGGTAGCACAGTTGTTCTTCTATGAGGTACTCACACTACATGGTTTACCTCGGGGTATTGTCAGCAACAGGGATAGTTGGTTCATGAGTCATTTTTGGCAGGAGTTATTCAGACTTTGTGGGACCGAGCTTACTTCGAGCACTACTTACCACCCACAGATAAATGGTCAAACGGAGATTGTAAACAAATGGGTGGAAGGATACCTAAAGAATTATATAGTTGGACAACAGAAAGCTTGGGTGAAATGGATTTATCTTTTGTTTGTATTGTTATAACACTACTCGCCATATGTCGATTCAGATGACACCATGCATGGCATTATATGGATATGAGGCACCTAGTTTTCTTGACTCACTGTTGAGTAACAGTGAGTGCCTAGTGTTGGGAATCTTTTGCAGGAGAACCAGGACATTATGAGAGCCCTCAAGGAGAATATTTAGAAGGCACAAAACCAACAGAAACAGTATGCAGATTAGAAGAGGGTTGAACAATCTTTTGAGGTAGGGAACAACCTTATATCGCCAGTTCACTCTCAAGAAGAGTGGTGCAAAGAAACTCAAGCCACGTTACTATGCTCCTTTCAGGATTATCAGGAGAGTGGGAAGGGTGGCTTATGAGTTGGATTTACCAGCAGACAGTAAAGTACATAATGTGTTCCATGTGTCACCTCAAGAAGGCGTTAGGACACCATATTGTTCCTTCTGCAATTTTACCACCCTTGGATGATGAGGGGAAATTGATTTTAGTACCTGAGGCCATCTTGGATGACAAAGAGAGACAGTTGAGGAGACAGTCGTCAAGGAATATCTGGTTAAATAGGACTTACCAGTTGAGGATGCTACTTATTGTAGCATCTGGAGTTGAGATTTCTTGAGGACAAGCAATTTCAAGGAGGGCAGAATGTGATTGTAGATTTGGCATTTATATGGGTTTCATGGCTCCACTCTTCATAGTTGCTATTTATAAGCAAGTCTTTGGTTGATCGAGAACGACCCTTTCTATTTTTAGCAGAACATCTGATCACATAGGGATTGGTAATGTTGACTCCCAGTTCAGACGGCAGAGTGAAATAATAAATAGTTGGAGAGTTATTAATATTTAAGTGGCCAAAAATGATATTAAATTATTAAAAGAGTTTATTATAAAGTTATAACTTAACTTTATACTTTAGGCTCAAGTCATCATTAAAACGGGACCATTTGAGGAATTAAATATAAAGGCCCATTTTAATGAAATATTAAATGTCTTTCCTAAGTTTTAATGAAATAACATTTTTAAAGTTATTAACATGTTTTTTGGGGAAATTCAACTTTTTAAGGGATTATAAAGACTTTCAAACGAAAAATGGAATTCATTCTTTTGGTATTTGACATACTCATTTCATGAATTTACTGAGCATTGGAGAATAGGTACAAGGCTTTCTGCAATTCAAAAGCTCTTTCGGCATTGGAGAGCATAACTTCTTCATTGTATCATCTTTTTGAGGTTGTGAGATATCAGTTGAAGATTGCTTATCTGTTGGCTTCACTCAGATGTCAAGATTGTGCAGATTAGAAGAAGAAATTACAGAGAAATGTTAATCAACTTGCAAATTTCAGTTAAAGGGTTGGACGGCTACATATTGGTGATTGCTAACATTCATTTCCAGGTTGCACGGCTGCTTTTTGGCAATCATTTATTACAGCAAGGAGGCGCCTAGGGTTTGAGGGGGATTTTTGGTCAAGTAAGTCTAAATAATTTTCAAGAAATTTTCAGAAAGGTTGTGGGATCAATTAGAAGACATTGGCATCATTTTGGAGCAATTATTTTCAGTTTTACATGAGAATCGAATCCAACAGCATTTGCTTTTTGCCAATAGAAGCATAAGCAGACAAAGCATTTCATTTTCGGGTATGCATGTGTATTCAAGGGTTTCAAATAAATAAAATATATATCTTATGAGGTTGCATGTTATTATTCATTTCCTACATTTAATTTCTATGTTTATAGTTGCATCTACTTTTTATATCAAATACTCCAAAAAAATTATAAAACTTAAAAACCAAAAACAAACATGACTGCAAACTGAAATTCAACACTAACAGGACTTGGGGTCTTTACATTGGTATCAAAGCCTTAATCCTACCATCTTGGAGGGTTAAGAATTTTTATACAGACATCAGAGATTAGTCCTCATAGATATTACACACGCAAAAGGGCACAAAGGGAAATAATGGGTACAGAAGAGACACTAGTCGACCACAAGTTGTAGATAGAAAAATAGAGAAACTATGAGAGGCTTTCAAGATGGACAGCAGCCTATAGATGACACTCTGCAGCAGCTTACCGCTGCCATTCAGAAAATTATTCCTCCTAGAAGGCCAAATCAGGAACTTGATGATAATATGAATGCAGTTGGGACTCCTAGAGCAAACAGGGCAGCTACACCCACAGTTGATCAGCCTACAAGGCTCACTTTCTTGAGAGAGGAGCCAGATAAGGAAGGAGGGGGAGAACGGGAACCTGTGTTCATAGACAATGTGATGACAGTTCATGATGAGTGGAGTCTGCTACCTCCTAATGCCAGGGAGCATATGAACTTCGATCAATACATGAGGCAAAAGAGAGAAGCCACCAGAGCTAGGCAAGACAGAAGGCCTAGACAGGGATTTAGAGTTTTCTACTAGCGAACTCTCATTAGCTTTCTTTGACGTGAGTGGGAGAACCACAGCTCGGTCATGGATTCATAAGTTGGACACCTACTTCACATTGAGGCCTATGACAGAGGGAGATGCAATAAAATTCACTACATTGCATCTTGATGGACTGGCTTGTGAGTGGTGGCATAACGAGATGGTCACCTTGCAGCATGATGAAATCACCACCTATCAGTAGTTCTCTCATTTATTAGTGGAGAGGTTTGATAAAAAGGATCCAGAATCCTATTTCATAGACCTTGCTCAACTGAGACAGGTGGGTAGTTTAGAGACTTACAATGGAGAATTCCAAAAGTTGTCATGTTTGGTAACCAACATTTCCAATCAACGATTGGTAGGGTTGTTTATAGGACTTTTGGAACCATTGAAGGGATGGGTAAAGGCATTTGACCCTCCTACACTCTAAAAAACAATGAAGAAAGCAAGGAGTATGGAACTTGCAGCTTCCCAAGGCAAGTTTTCATCCAAGGGATCCTCCTCCTACAAAGATAACAAATCCTTTCCTAAAAACAAAGAAAAATCAGATTTTAAGAAAGATCAAAAGGGAAAATCAGCAGCAACACCTTTGGATAGAGAAACATTAAATGATTTGAGGAAACAGAAACTATGTTTCTTCAGCAAAGTACCCTATGATGCAAACCATGATTGTCCCTTAAGGCCTAAGGGGAAAGCAAATCATGTTATGTGGGCATAAAATGAAGATTCTGAATCTGAAATTTCAGACCAGCAAGCTGATCAGGAAGAATCCAAGGCTGAAAATGATGAAGAAAACCCTGAAAGGTTAGAGAAAACGGATGTACAAGAGGATGACGAACTTAAGGAAGCACTCCTCACTAGTATTCAGTAGGAAGGTTCTTTCAGAATGTGTGGTGTGTTGGCTAGTCAGAAGATTATTACTTAGCTAGATACGGGTGCCACACATAATTTCATTGATGCTAGGCTAGTGGAGAGACGTGGGATCCGTACTGAAGAGTTTGAGGGCATACAGGTGAGAGTTGCAGATGGTTACACTCTTAAGTGTAAAAGAATGATTATAGGACTTCCATTGCGTGTGAATAATTATGAGTTCAAAACTGATTTTATGTGGTGACAATGGGAGACACTGATTTGGTGTTAGGCATGTGGTGGCCTCATGACATAAGAAAGTTTAGACTTGACCTTCATGAGATGGAGATGTCTTTCTAGGTGGATGGGAAGACACACATATTGAAGGCCATCAAGGATAGCCGTTTCAGGATGATTACACTCAGAAGAATGGAGAGACTCATGCGGCATGACATGGTTAAGTCGGGAGCTGAGTGTATGTTGATGCCTTCACAAGGACAGCAAAAATCAGAATATCATCCAGATATACAAGAATTGAGAATTAAGTACGGGATAGTGTTCAGCGATATACCACCCGGAAGACCTCTTGACAAAGGGATTGAGCACATTATTGAGATAGAAGAGATAGTGAAACCAGTGATGATTACTCCCTACCGACATCCGAAGAGGCTTAAGGATGAAATTGAAAAAACCATTAAAGCTTTGTTAGCCATGGGACATATAAGGCCTAGTAAATCTCCCTTTGCATCATCACTTTTATTGGTTAAGAAAAAGGATGGAACATTTCGGAAGCGTGTGGACTATAGGGTCCTTAATAAGAAAATTATTAAAAATCGATACCCCATCCCACGTGTAGATGAGCTTATTGATGAGCTTCATGGAGCCTGTTATTTTTCAAATATTGATTTGAGATCAGGGTACCATCAAATCCGAGTTAGAGAGCAAGATGTAGAGAAGACTGCTTTCAGATGTCATTATGGACACTTTGAGTTTGTGGTTATGCCCTTCGATTTAACTAATGCTCCGGCGACATTTCAGTCCACTATGAAGAGGGTATTTCAGGCACAGTTGAATCGATTTGTATTGGTATTCTTTGATGATATCATGGTATACAGCAAAACGTGGGATGAGCACTAGGTTTATTTGAACACAGTGTTGGGAGTTTTGGATAGGGAGTCATTGTATGCGAAGGAATCAAAATGTGCTTTGGGTATAACAGAGCTACTGTATGCGGGTCATATTATCAGTGTAGAGGGTGTACGCATGGATCCTGAAAAGATCTGTGTCATCATTGAGTGCCCTACTCCAGTGAACCTAACACAGTTGTGAGGGTTTCTTGGGTTGTGTGGCTTCTACCGCAAGTTTGTTAATGGGTATTCTCGTCAAGCGGCACCCTTGACGGATTTGATGAAAAAGGGTGCATTCATATGGACTCATGAGGCATAGGAGTGTTTTGATAAATTTAAGCAGTTAATGACATCTTGTCGAGTCCTAACCTAACCAGACTTTAGTAAGCCATTTTAGCTCCATTGTGATGCATCTTGTGAGGGAGTTGGCATGGTGCTTATGCAGGATAAGCATCCGATTGTATTCGAGAGGAAGAAGCTCAGAGGTCCAGAGCAGAGTTTTAGTATTTATGACAAGGAAATGTTGGCCATAATGCACGCATTGGCCAAGTTCAGGGAATATCTCATTGGCAGCAAATTTTGCATTAAAACCAATCATAACAGCTTGCGGCATTTCCTTGGACATCGGGACTTAAATGATAGACAACAAAAATGGGTGAGCAAGTTGCAATCATATGATTTTGACATTTCTTATGTCAAAGGAACTTAGAATGTAGTTGTTGATGCATTGTCCCAAAGACCTCATTTGAGCATTATGACAAATATTTCAGACGATTGGAAACATTTGACCCTTGCAGAGTATGCAAAGGATTCTTGTGCCTCTAGCATTATTGAGGGATCTATGATAGCAGGTATTCCCTTGTGAATGATATTATCATTTACATAGGGCGGATTTATCTTACCCCTGGATCGAAGATAAAGAATACAGTGCTGAAGACTTTTCATGATATACCTATGGCAGGACATCTGGGATATTTCAAAACATATGAGGTTCGAGAGCGCTTTACTTGGAAAGGGCTCAAGGCGGATGTTCTTAGATATGTAAGAGAGTGCATTGTATGTCAGTAGAATAAACATGAGCACACATACCCTGCAGTGCTTCTTCAGCCACTTCCAATTCCTGACAAGAAGTGGGAATGTTTATCCATAGATTTTATTACGGGCTCGCCAAAAGCCCAAGGGAGAGATTGTATCTATGTGGTTGTTGATCAGCTAACAAAATATACTCACTTCTTTCCGATATCAGCTACGTACATAGCTACTCAAGTAGCACAGTTGTTCTTCTGCGAGGTACTCAGACGACATGGTTTACCTTAGGGTATTGTCAGCGACGGGGATAGTTGGTTCATGAGTCATTTTTGGCAAGAGTTATTCAGACTTTGTGGGACCGAGCTTACTCCGAGCACTACTTACCACCCACAGATAAATGGTCAAACGGAGATTGTAAACAAATGGGTGGAAGGATACCTAAAGAATTATATAGCTGGACAACAGAAAGCTTGGGCGAAATGGATTTATCTTTGTGAGTATTGTTATAACACTACTCGCCATATGTTGATTCAGATGACACCATCCATGGCATTATATGGATATGAGGCACCTAGTTTTCTTGACTTACTATTGAGTAACAGTGAGTGCCTAGTGCTGGGAATCTTTTGCAGGAGAACCAGGACATTATGAGAGCCCTCAAGGAGAATATTCAGAAGGCACAAAACCAACAGAAACAGTATGCAGATTAGAAGAGGGTTGAACGATCTTTTGAGGTAGGGGATATGGTATATCTGATGCTACAGCCTTATATCGCCAGTCCACTCTCAATAAGAGTGGTGCAGGTTAAGGAAATATGGATCAAAATAAGATATAAAACTGAATGGTTGTAGTAGAAAACAATTGCCTTTTTTATTGATTTATTCTACAAAATATAATGACTATATATATTGAATCTAAAGGATGTGACTATGAAAAGACATGACTCATCATATTAAGTTATATGACGAGTCATGACTATTCATATTAACATATTGTATAACTTATGATTATTGTTACTATGCACATAGTAAATCGTATAGCCAACGTATATCGATTGGCACCTTTAATATGATCGGACAGTCACGATACGTGACTTCCTTTGCATACTTGGCCGATAATCATATTCGACCATTAAGTCGATTCAATGACAATTAAGTCGATTCAATAATATTTACTTCATTTTATATATATATATATATGGTTTCACTTATAAGCATATTAATATTTTCAATTATTATACGGTATATATATATATATATATTTATCATGATTGTCTCGTCGTTTATTAAACACAAACGAACAATACTTTAACACTCCCTCTTGAGAGAGAGCTTAATAGAACTTGTAGAATTTTTCATATCATGATATCTGGCCTAATCCAGGACACTTAAAAGGTGTCAATCATGATGAGTTATTACACAGTAATAATATAAGCATCAAGATGTCCGGCCCTATCCGGGATAAAACCTTTCGGGAGTCGATCTTAACAAATTATTACACATCAAGTAATAACATAAGCAACAAGATGTCCGGTCCTATCCGGGACAAACCCTTTTGGGAGTCGATCATGAAGCCTGGTTACTATTGTCAAGATCGTCACCTTGAAATAGTAACCTATGTATACACAGAAGATCGTCATCTTCACAAGTTTGAAATATTTCAATATTTTATTTATTTGTGAATAAAAAATGTACATAAAAATTACATTCATATTTTGGTCATACCAATTTACCTTCTGAAGAAGTCTATCTTTACCTTTGCAAGAGGTTTAGTAAAGATATCTGCATTTTGTTCTTCAGTACTGATAGTAAATCAGTACAATGATGGTGCTCTCAAATTGGAGCATTTGCTTACTGTGGACCAAGCTGCAAACATTTTCACTAAGCCAAGACATCAACTCAATATTTCACTTGCAATCAATACTTGGGGTGAAGGAATTTGTCCTTGGAGCCATTTTGACTCCATCCTTCACTTGCATATGTTTATTTTCATGTTCTCTCTTTTGAGGAGTCTTTTCCCATGGGTTTTCCCCTTTTCTCTATTTATGAGAAATCTTGTATTTGTGACTACCTCAACAAGCCTTGTTGACAAGGCCTGTCTTTGAGTCTTTTGATCTTTCATTTTTCCTACCTAAGTTGCACTTAAAAGGGAGTGTTGTGAATGGGATATATTACCTAATTGATTTCACTTTTGGGTCTTTTTTGACCTAATTAGTTAAGTTTACATAGGGCATTTACTTTGAGTCTCAAGTCATATATATGATTATGACATTTGTCATAATCCTACACTGTCCTATGCCTCACCCTTGCCTATACACAAAAAGCTTCTCTTGTATATTATTTATTTTGTATTTATTGTAACGTTATTGGCATGTAGCATTTTTTTCACTGCTTCTCTCTTGTGTGTAAGGTTTTATAGTGTTACACGGTATTCTTGGTTTTTTGAGTCCTTGTGACTTCAATAAATAAAAATATTATAGTTGTGGCTGAATGCTGCTGGGATAGGGTCCCTGTAATAGATGCCCATCATTTTATTTTAAAAAATATAGTATGCTTCTAATGTTAATAACTTAATACTAAATCCTCAAAGTGCTCGATGTGTGTGGAGACCATAAATGATGATTTATTCCATTATCAATTTTTATGGGGTTTAGAAATTAAGTTAGGGTTGGAGGCAGTTATCCATCTTCTTGGACAATGCAATGAAATAAAAAGTCAGAAAATGAAGGTAATATGGTTATCCTGCCCCAACAGAGGGGCTGTAACTTTGAGTGCTGTACTATTTTTATGAATTGTGTATTTGTGAATGGAATGATGTTTCAATGTGTGGGAATCAAACAAATCAAACATTTATAAACAACAGATACCTGCTTTCTTTGCAAAATTCCATATGCTGATTATAAAGAAAGATGGGTTATGTTCATGTGCCATTTTTCTGTTATGTGCATTTTATTCACATCTTGATATTTTTTGTGCCATTGGGATTCAAATGATGAGCTCTCTGTCACCTTCATACAGTTGTGCTTCTTGAGGATTTGGTACCAGCTAATCGCTTCCATTCGCAAATGTGTTTCCATCCATTTTTGCTTTCCATTTTCTCAGTTATCGAGGTGTTCATCTGGTTTTATTCCTTTGTGAATTTTTCTTTGCTTTCTCTCTCTTTTTCAGTTTGCAGGTTTCTGCTCCTGCTGTACTTTCTGGTTAAAAGTACACAAAATATAACCCTAACATACAAGGGAGTTTCCGTTCTCAACAACAGACAGAAATCATTCAATTTGAGGTGATCTTCCTACAATTATTGCAACTTCTGTCAATGTTTGTCAAACACAGGTCTCCAGCAACAGAAAACAAGCTTGACTTTTATTAAACTGGCATCCAATTTATTCTAATCTAATACATTTTACAACAATCAAATAATATCAATATGACACCAATCTAATCAAAAAAATGACTTAAAAGTCCTCTATTTGTTACAAGCACCACAAGAAACATGGAATTATGCTACATTCACATAAATTGGAAATCCATGTCATCTGCAGCACAGGAAAAAATCAAAGAACGTTCAAATATACAAAAAAACAGTCCACTGTGACGAAAATGTAGCTGAGTGGTCATTTTAAGGAGATTAATAGATTCGTTATCACACACAACAAAATCAGAAAAAGCATAAATCCCTCGTTCTTCAGCCTGAAGGAAACTTATCATTTACAAGCCAAACAGAAGCTAGTTGTTTTATGCCAACGTTGCCATTGCTTGCATTTTCTGTTATTGCATGTTATTAAATCAAAGGGCTATCACAAGTAGTACATCTTTTCCCAAGCATTTTCCCATAGAAAAACTTGTGGGGTCGTATCTCTAGAGTCTAGACTACTAGAAGATGCAAGCAGATGTAAGATCTACAAAAAAATAATTTAGTTAAAATAAAGACGTGGCAATTGAGAGACCCAAAAATTAAGGCTGGAAATTTGCATCATATTCTGGGCGCAACCTTCCAGAATAGCATTAAATTGTTTCTAATCCTTTCTCCCCCATTTTTTTCCCAAAGATTTCTGTTTGTTGTTTGTGGGAATTTGGCAGTTTACGAGTTCTATTTTAGAGCCATTTAAAATTAAATGCAATACGTGCACGTTTTCAAAATATTACATGTTAAGTAACAGGCTTACATGTTAAGAAACAGGCTGTGGTTGAATAAATTACAATAGGGTGTGTAAGTTATTACATCAAAATGAAAGCCATAAACACTAACCCTTGAAAGCGGATAGACATTGTTGGCATGGATACTTATCAAAGAGATGACAACATATACAAGTAACATCTCAATGTATGTCTCTTGGAAGGAAAACAGCAAAAGATATTAAAAAAATGAAATGCCCTGCCCCACCAATCCTCCCACTTACTCAATGAATGAGCTGAAATTTTGGAGAGCATGCGAGATATGTTTGCACTATTTTGATGAAAAAAGAGATTAAGGGACAAATGCAAGATTAAGCAGCATAGATTTACCAGGATGACAATCAAATATGACAGCTAAAAGTAATAGCCTCATTTTCATCTATAATTTGATGTTAATGACAGTTCAGATAATGTGCACGAAACATCTGAATGTATATCTCTTCCTATAAAGAAACCAAATAAAATAAAAACTGAAATGCCCCATATGTGTACAGGTCAACTGACCCCAACCAGGCCAATTATTACTCATTCAAATGATAAAATGAGTTGAGAAGTAGGAAAGTGTGCAAGAAACATCTGTATAATTTTGATGAAAAGGAGTGCAAGACAATGACAAATGCAAGTTTGGAAAGCACAGATCTAGCTACAGTGATGACTATCAAATAATAGTGAGCAGCTAAGAGTATCAAAATTATTTTCATCTATGATTTGACGTTAATAACAGTCAAGATGTATTTACACATCCCTTAGTTATGGAACTGTCTTCCACATTCCTGTCCTTAAACTCATACCCCGCCTCTTAGTGAATATGACACATCACTACAGATAAGATTTATACGTATATATGCATGACATGAGGAACAGGCTGTGTACATAAACAAGGAATATACAAACACTGCTTACAACACACCATGAAGCAAATTTATCCAAATCACAAGTTGTAAACTCAACCAACAAAACAGTTTAAATATTTATTCCCTATGCAAGAGTACAAGGATATTTTACATCTAGGAAGAATGTCATAAGCAATATTCATATCTCCTATGTCAAAGAGGTTGTTCAAAGCCTGATGAGCAAACCATAATTTGAACTTTACCTCCAAAATAAAAAAATGCAGATTCAAATCCATAATTCTACTACGGCATGGGCTAAGCTCCAGACAAAACGCACCAAAGACAAAATTCAAATTCGTGAAAACACTGATTTTTTTGCAAATTTTTTTTGGTTTTCGACCGCAAAATATGCAGATCATGAAGAACAGATACTGAAAATTTAGCGAAAATCTGTTAGGTTTTCTGGTTTTTGAAATTTGGTCAATGGTGCATTTTGTAGGGAGCTTAGCCACATCCTTCTACTACTACTAAAAGCATGTTCACAGAAAGAAAAAAAAAAAACTCACCCCGAGTTTTGGGCATGCAAAAGCCGAGCTTGCTCCTCTCTGCTACCTTCATCGATGCACCACCAGCCCAAAAGCCTGCAGCCATTATTGAAATGTGAAAATCCCACACATTGATGATTGAACCACATCTTTCAATGTCAAGTCCTTGCTTCAGTAAGTGTGTGAGTATGTGGATAGAAAAGACAGCTCCATAGAACAACTTTGTACCTGGATCCATGATGCAGAAAGCCAAAACAGTCACGGAACTTTGCAAACATCCTAAAAGCCAATGCTGTATTGTTCCCGCTGCGTAGCAAAAGTACAATTTTTTCTACAAAGCGTGACAAAGAAAATAGAACAGCCACACCTTGGACAAGGAAAAGCGGAATGAAGATTACTTGGACAGGAATATGCCGAGCAGTCTTGGGTGTCCCCTGAGGCAAAATAATTTAAAGGGTCAGGGACCTTTAAAAAAAATTGGCTTGCAATTGGCTTGCAAAATGACCTTGTTGGAATCATAGGAAAATTAATGAAGATAAAGATAAAGCCAACCTCCAATGCTGTCAGAAAACAATGGATGTCCTGAAAACCATTTGACCATTAATCATTCAGAATACAGAACTTGCTAAATCTAACCTCTAAACGCATGCAGAGAAGTATCTGGAAAGCGACGACAGGAATTTTCATAATGTGCCCTCCAATGTTCTGCAACCCACAAATGCCATCCTGATAATGGTTTTCACTGGAAGAAGAAGAAGCTTGCCTATTTATAGAGGATGTGCTTGCTCCTCCGGACTGATGCTCTCTATGGATGCAAGGATTGGACCACTTTGTACACACGAGAAAAGCAAAGCATTCCGCAATTCTATAGTCCAGAAAATAAACCAATTAAAAAAAATCATATTAACATGTCCAAGGCTTGTATCTCAGGAAAGGAATAGACAGTGGACTGAAAGCATACCCATAGTTTATAAATAAATCCCACCATCCCAAGTTGCCTACATCGCCTGCATTGAATTGAAAATATCACCATAATAATCAACATCAATACTACAAATGAAGAGGAAATTAATGCTTGATCAAAACAGAAGAAAACAAAAAGTTTATAACTAGACTCCACACATACAAGTAGGCGACATCAACTTCACTAGAATACAGATAAAAAGACCACAAAAGTTGCCACAGAAAGCCTGTACTACAATATGCAGAATGTAAAAGAAAAGGTAACTATAAGGCCATTTAGGATACAAAGATGGACTATGGCTTCTTTGTTAGTTTCATAGAGAGTAAATATATAGCTGTTTTTAAATTAGAAGCTTTAACTTTAGTGGGGAGATCAGAATCAAAGAAATTTTACTGAGGATTTTAAAAACTTATTTTATCATCCCTAGTTTGTAAATGGAACCATATTAGGATGCCAAACAACTAGTAGTGCATGCTCTGCACTTGAGATACAAACCATTTTATTCTTACCCTGCATATACATTAAAAAGAGAAATTATTCTTAAATATGACGTGCTATGAAAGCTAGTCAAGCACTAGAGTTCTGTGATGATTAATGTTAAGTTTTAGGATAGCTGCAAATGTAATAGCACTGCGTAGATTGTATATGGTATGTGTTTTTCAAATGCAACAATCTCTCTTTCTTTTATATTGGGAAAGAGGCTAGGAGAGACATGTCCCTTATGTCTATTCAATATAATTTAATTAATCTTATAATGTTTCATCAATCAATTATTAATTTAGAATAATAGATTTAATATTGAATATTAAATCTCATATGATTAATAATAATATGATATATACTATTATTAATCAACTTACATTATATGTATTCTAAATGATCATACGACTGAAGCTACAAACATTAACACTCCCTCTTAGCTAGGGAGGATGGTCAACAGAATATGTAGTGGTCTCTTGTGTCAACACTTATGACCCTCACCATAGCTACACAAAACATCAACACTCCCTCTTAGCTAGAGAAGATAAAATCCATCAAGATGCAAGTCACAATAAATCCATAAATTTTGGAAGAGAGGAGAAATCACCTCACTGTGATATCAAGAGATATGGTATATGCAGGAATATCAAGTCACGTGATATTCACCATAGCTCATAAATATCCATGGTATGTGCAACGACATCACGTCTCATGATGCTTGCCATATGGATACTAAGTTTACGTAGAGACATGTCACTACATGACATGTCTCATACGGTCCAATCAATATGTAATACTAAGTTCAAAAGGATCCTAATATGATCCATATGGATGCTAAGAAATCACATATCACATAACCATAACTCGTGATATGAAGTATCACCTAACTCGTGATACAGAGTATCACATATCACATAACTCATGATATGAAGTATCACCTAACTCGTGATACAGAGTATCACATATCACATAACTCGTGATATGAAGTATCACCTAACTCGTGATATGAAGTATCACCTAACATGTGATACCAAGTTTTACATATCACCTAACACGTGATATGAGGAATCACCTAACACGTGATACGAGGAATCATCTAACACGTGATACCAAGTTTTACATATCACCTAACACGTGATACCCAATTTACATATCACCTAACTCATTAAATGAAAGATATAATATGCTCGAGAACATTACATTCTCCTTATATACCCCTATTATGGTATGTGCACTCACATTACATCACATAATGTCTACCATAACGAATCATGGCACATCCATGAATCAAGATGGTACCAAGTCAGCATGATATCAACATTACAAGATCGTCACCTTATAATGTTAAATACAAGTGTTCATTAACCAAAAAGTCATCACCTTTTAGAATGTACACAGGATGGGTGGGCCCATAAAGTCATGGAGTCACACACATGACATCCACCTTGACTCATCTCAGAGGGTGGATCTACCATGGCTCATCCCAGAGTGTGGAAACAAAGGCTTTTGCCTTAGACTTCTCTCTCAAAGAGAAGAATGCAATAACGTACAAAATAATATATCACAGATGTTGAAACTCCTTTTCATCTAAGGCTTCATTCTCTAATAGATCACGTTTATCTTAAAAGTACACAACCTTCTCTCTAGCAAGAAACTTGGTGAGAATATCATCCATCTGTTCTATAGTGATAAGGTACCTTGAATAGCATACTTATGTACTATATCTCTTATATAGTTTGCATCACTCTTGGTGAACCCTAAGTCATCCAAGAATATAATGACGTGGGAGTTAGCATAAAGGCATTTCAGCCATAGTCCTCCGATTGTAAAAACCATCTCCACTGTTGACTCCCTCTGAACCACTATGACCACAATTCCTTGGAGATTAGAGTGAACCAGATCCTCTAGATGCTCCCTTTAAATTTTGGGGTCTTGCAACAACCTCCTGACCTCCTCGTCCAAGGTTGCTTTTAGATGAACTAACTGACTCCCTCTGAATCTAATAACAACCTTGTGCGAGCAACTCGTGTCTTTGTTCTTTAGTCTGCATTAAGCTCTTTTCTTGAATGCCCTTTGATCCAACAACTTATCCATCTATCTAGGAATATCATGACCTAGATGTCTGAATAAAAGCCTTCTCGCCCACATATATGGAACTACATCATTTGAATTGCAATCCTTTGGCTTTTTATAGTTTCCTGGTCACTAGGGAAACCATCTCGATATGGCCTGCCCTTCTAAATCAGAATGATTAAGATCCTTGAAAAACAATTTTGAGAGATCCTCTAGTAGCTCCCTCTGTTACGGAACCATACATGGCCCCAATCATGAAAATATCTTGCTTCAAGAGACTCTCATCATCTGGTACATAATCATGTTGAAATTTTGATCATAACATTATCCACGTGAGCAATTTCCCATGCACAAATGTACTTGTCTGATTCCAACATGAGTGAATGTAATAAACTGTGGATTTATCCCCAGGCTTGGCAGCACCAGACATTCATGATAATGTGGCTCCCTTCTGAAGTAGATATCAATCTTCTGAGCTCCTCGTCCAAAGCTACCTCTGAAGTGTCAGACTCCCTCTGAATCTGATATCAATCTTCTTTTCCTACAATGAGAGAGAGACTACAATGAGTACATAAATGTAATATTCAAGGATAATAGATGCTTATCTGCACATCAACATCCTTGACACAAGTTGCTTCAATGAAGGTCCATATACATCAAATCAGAAAACGCCTTCTCAGATTATTTGAAAGATATCTCCCCTTTGAATCATCTCCCCGCTAAGGATGGTTCAAATGGGAATGTAACATTTGTTATTATTCCCCCCCACAATGTACAATTCCCACTCTTATATCGTTGAACAATTCTTATGTCTTCTTGTGAAATGAATTGATTGCTCCAAGAGAGGTGAAACTCTATAATTAATGCTTTATTTATAGAAAGAGACACCCTTCCTTGAATATGTTGTTCTTTGTTAATGCTTGACCACGATCATAACAAATTAATATATCTCTTTAATGAAAGACACTTTCAAGAATTTCACATAGACCCGTACACAGTCCGTCATAACTTTTGAACCCTACAATTTCTCTCCAATCACTCTGGTAAGATGCTTCAAGTTTTGTTTATCACCAACATATCTAAAATTCAGAAAAATCCAATGGTGGATTTGTGAAATATGGTCCCTGTACTGAGATTGTATTTTCTGAGACAGCCACACATTCACCATCAACAAATTACTCCCTTACATTTGCAGTATGGCTCTGATACCACGTTAAGTTTTAGGATAGCTGCAAATGTAATAGCACTGCCTAGATTATATATGGTATGTGTTTTTCAAATGCAACAATCTCTCTTTCTTTTATATTGGGAAAGAGGCTAGGAGAGACATGTCCCATGATGGGACATGTCTATTCAATATAATTTAATTAATCTTATAATGTTTCATCAATCTATTATTAATTTAGAATTATAGATTTAATATTGAATTAAAAATCTCCTATGATTAATAATAATATAATATATATTATTATTAATCTACTTATATTATATGTATTCTAAATGATCATACGACTGAAGCTACAAACATTAACAATTGAGATAGCATGGACGCCGAAAATAGGTTATGGAGTATGGCTATCAACAAACCTCCCATAGAGGATAACATTATTGTTGTTCCCGAGATGGAAATCAACCTCGCTAAATTTTGTTCACCCAATTTCCGCAATATCCCACATCCAATTAATAACTTATAAAAACTATTTTTTACCAACAAATACCCTCCAATAAATCTTTTTAAAAATTTAAAACCCATACTGAAATAATTTGTAATGTCCCCTGTTGTGACCTTTCTTAATTTATCATAGATTTTTCCATCAAGGTTTGGATGTAATGTCCATGATAGAATTAGTCATTTATCTTATTAGATTTATTTATCTTTAACACTCATATCCTATTTTATCTTCACGAAGGGAAGTGTAGATGTTATCCAAGGTGCCTAGAGATCAGCCATAATGGGCTCCCTCTAAGTTTACAGGGCCAAGCCCAAACTATTGGAACGCTGACCCCCACCTTATTTTGGGACAGATATCCCTTACTTGGATTTACACAAGCCCCTCCTTTACAACTTCCTTCCTTGAGTCAAATAATATATAGGATTAACTAAGGTCTCAATATATAATTATAAATACTTCCTTGTATATTTAATCATAGTTTCAGACTTCAACCTTTACTTGATACAGTATTGAATGAATTCGATACTTTGACCATGTGATGGCATATATACGTATCTAATTCAGATATGCTAATCCTTAATAGCATATATATATATATATAATTGACTCTGATATCTTCCTTACCAGATATATAATATAGACTCAAACCTTCCATTCAA
>MU227155.1:279958-294012 GCA_018584345.1 Thuja plicata
CACAGGGTTCCAACTGTCGCCAACACGAACGTTGTCACCGAGGTTTTTTCCCTTTGATTTTACCTCCTGGTATTTGATGGGATCGTCCTCCGTAAACTGGTGTGCAAGGGTGGCTTCCTCCTCCCTAATGCTTAGCATGTTACAAGATGGTGGGAAGAACTCGTAATCTTCCATCTGCCAATGAAGAGGCCATTCATTGAATCTCCATCATCCCCAGAACATTCTTCCAACTCCAAAACCCCTTCGTGATTGGGCTCCATTCTTCTTTGCCCTCCGTCTCCTCCCAATTGCTCTCCTTCGGATTCTGAGTCCGAAGATGCTAACTCCTCGCTCACCATTTGCGTGCGGAGGTCAATCACGTACTTCCTCCTGGCTCTCTCCATGGTGAGTGTGTTCTGCTTCCAGTTGTGGTTCACCTTCGCCGAGATGAGCCACCCTCGTCTCAAAATAGCATCGTACCCCTTTTTCTTTAGTGGGATCACCACAAAGTCGAGTACGAAGGGCTGTGTACCAATCATCACACGTTGAGCCATGAGGGTTCCGATGGGTTTGATGTCGTGCTGGTCCGCTCCCAACAGGTTGAATGTCGGAGGCCACAGCATGGGTTTCCCCAACTTTTTCCATGTCCCCAACTTTCTACAATGGTGTCTATGAGAGTGGTGCCAAGGATACCCATCTCGACCACCGTTGGGTGGCGCCCACTATTCACAGCCAGCAACATAGGATCTGTGGTAAGACTTGGAGGAGTTTCGGGTACCTGACGAGGTTGTGATGGTGTCGTGTTAAGGATAGCCATCCTTAATTGAGGTAAGGTTTCCAGGAGGGCCTGGAGTTTTACCGACACTTCTGTCTGTAATAACTACCTTAGGGTGTTTTCATTCACCTTCGTGTGTGATGAGCGAGTAGCTTCCTAGGTCTCCGACTCTGAATGCGGATCCAAATATGTGGCCTTCTTTGCTTGGCCCCTTGTAAGTACGAGCACGGTATTATCAATGTCTATGAGGTTCACTCCCTTCGATGTGCATCGCCGTGGTTGCCGGGACCACACCAGCGGCATAACTTTTGTGGGGTGTCACCCTTGTCACAATCCCTTGCAAAGTGGCCCCACTAATTGCAAGCTCGGCACTAGATCATCGGCCAACCCTTGGGGTCATATTGTATTTGAGTCCTTGTGCTGGTGTTGTTATTATTGTTGTTGCCCCTTCCGCCACCGCGTTGGTTGCCTCCGTACCCGCCCGATGTAGATGGTTGCTCCTTGGTAAATAACACCTGTTGATTCCTTACTTTCATGTTGTATGGGCATTCCTTGGTGGAATGGCCCATAATCTGGCAAATGTCACAAAATGCATTTTTGGGGCAGGACCCCTTTGTATGGCCGCTCTCCTTGCAGTCCGTACACCACATGTCATCTCCCCCTTGCTGGTACCCCCTTTCATGGTCTTGAACTCCATCATTCTCTCCATGTCCTTTTGGAGTGCCATGACTTTTTTCTTCGACTCGCCATCACTGCTATTGTCATCGTCCGCAGTGTCATCTTCGTTGGAAGAAGACTTGCTTCTTTTCTTCTTGGAGGTCTTTTGTTCGCTCTCCAAGTCCATCGCCCAGTTATAGGCATCTTCATATGAGGTGGGGGGCACTATCTTCATTTTCCTCCGTAGGTTGGATTTCAGCCCCTCTACGAACCATCTTTTCTTCAAGCCATCCACTGGCTGGCTATCCATTTTTGCGACTAACTCCTTCAGTCGGCGGCTGTAGGCCCTCACAATCTCCTTCTTGCCTTGTTTGGTACCATATATCTCAGAAACAATTTCATTGTCATCCCTCATGAGTCGAAACTCCTTCTGGAATTCTTTCTTGAGTTCGTCCCAAGTGGTCACCATTGTTTTGTCCACATCGGAGTACCAGTCGATGGCTACCCCTCTGAGTGTGGCGGGAAACTGTTTCACCCATTCTGCCTGGTCGGCGACTCCATTCGCAGACCAGATTGTCTCACACGTACGACAATGTCATACTGGATCTTCCTTTCCATCTCCGTGGAATTTTGGCAACTTCTCCTTGTTGGTCGCCATGTTTACTTTTTTAGGCGCCGACTTTGTTTGAAGCACCGGTTGTGTTACAGGCTGGGATGGTACTGTCAGCGTCGGTACCCCAGAATTGTTTGGTACCGTACCACTTGATGTCCCCGAACTACTAGAATTGTCCAAGCCTGGTGGGCTACTGTGATACCCGTGCCCCTCAGTCACTTCGATACTCGCGGCGGCAACAGTATCCTGAGCCTCCCTCTGTGCGGCTTCCTCTTTATCCTTCCTTTGGACTTATCTTGCTTCCGTCCGTGGGGTTAAGGTTAAGGACC
Organism: Thuja plicata; assembly: GCA_018584345.1. NCBI lineage: Eukaryota > Viridiplantae > Streptophyta > Pinopsida > Cupressales > Cupressaceae > Thuja > Thuja plicata. The sequence continues at coordinate 282,312 of MU227155.1, forward strand.
TGAACAAGCTCCTTGTTTCCTCTAGGCAGTCCTCGTCACTTCTCCCAGCCTACCGATCAAATACCTCCAGACCCTCGGCTTCACTTACTCCCTTCGATAGTCCTTCGACGCGTCTTCTGTATCTCTCCCTTCACTCGGCTTGCTGTTGTGCGAGTACAGCTTTTCTATCGGCTTGTTCCTCCTCAAGTTCCTTCTTTCTATTTTTATTCAATTGATTGGGCATGAATTCTTTGCTCACTTCTCCACAAGGCAATAATCAACACATCAATTTATTTTGTTTTTCCTTCCCGAGTACGTCTAGGCAGCGGCGCCAAACGTTTACCTGCTAGGGTAACCTAGTTTACTGGTGCATAGATGTTGTACGGAAGTACAAATACATAAGATAGATCAGAAAATATTAGAGTCTCTATTAATCATCTGTAACTTACGTACATTTACAATAGTCACTCTCCTCTATATCCTCTCCGAAGAGAAAGTACATTGCTTATATAAACCCGAAGAGGTGTGACCAAACGTCACCAGCCATTCCCAACTGTCGTCCGGTAGTAACTAAGTACTGTCGGAACACACATAATATAACTAACACCTACACAGCTAAAGCAAACTCTACGGCTAACATTCCTATCAACAGTTGGTTTAGTTTTTGGGCATTCTAGGGTGCCCATTACAGTAAAGAACCATCAGAATCTACAACTCAGTTACAATATGGTTAAGTGTAAAAAACCATAAGAATTACAGAATCTCCAATTCAGTTACAATATGGCTAAGTGTAAAGAACCATCAGAGAGCTGATCGGTTAAGTTGCCTGAACCATCAAGGTCAATGTGTTGTGTACATTCTTGGCATCAAAGAGGTCACTTAATTATGTTATCTTGTAGTGAACATGGAACCCAAGGAAGTGGTGTACACTCCGCAATGTGACATGTGTTGCAAAATTCACAATCCAAAAAGTAGCAATGATAATAATGCAAGGAATTGGTATGAAGTTGTCAATCCAACCCAAATGTACTTATGTTAATGAAGCATTGAAATCAAGATATTTACTGCATCCAACTCACTAGTGTAATGATGCTCTTCAATCATAGCATTTAAGCCAAAGACCACCATCAATGGGGCTTTACTAAATCAAAAAAATAGAAATGCTCAATTCCTATGCTATCAAGAGCAACCAGTTCTTTTGTTTTTTTAACAGAGCAAATGATCTTTTCAAAATTAAGAGGTATTGTTGAATAAATGGGTTCTAAGTCAATCAAAAAATATTGTCACAAAGCAATGCTTATTACTGATATAATTCACTTTTCAAATTTGACGAACATCAACTTGATGGAAAAATTTATACTATCCTATATTAAAATTTTGCACTCAACAAACAAAATCTGATTGTATTTTTCCTTGTTCTATACTTGATTTATACCTCAAATTCTTAGCATTGAAGACTCTTTTTCTCTAACATGTAGGTTCCAAGTTAGGATGCATACAACACAAAACATAAGCATTGTCAGAAACTGGCAACACTTTGAGAAGGCTGTTTTTAACTCTTCGAGATGTTCTAGTATCATTCTTTTGATATTGTTTTTTTTCCTCGTTGAGATATCCTAATAGCAATCTTTCAGTTTGTTTTTCACCAAAAAGGTTTTTGATCATTTGCTTTTAGTTTTAAATGTGCGTAGTCCTTAAGAAAGCATATAATCCGTTGAGCTGCTAATTTGCAATATCAAAAGAGACACTTTGTTATGTTCTCTCAATTATAAGAGCAAACAAAGAGTACATTTACAAATAGCTACATCCAAGTCACCCAGAACACCCCTCCTATACCACTCAAATTCCTAGCATTGAAGACTCTCTTCTTTAACATGTAGGTTCCAAGGAAGTATGTATGAAACCCAAAACACAAGCATTGTCAGAAATTGGAAGCCATTTGCTTGATACTGTTGCTTTTCTTCTTCATGATGTTCTAGTATCATTCTTTTGAGATAGGAATTTTTCCAAGTTGAGATGTTCTAATAGCAATATTTCAGTTTGATTTTCACCAAAAGGGTTTTTGATCATTTGCTTTTAGTTTTCAACGTGTTTGGTCCTTAAGAAAGAATATAACTCAATTGAGCTACTAATGTACAATATCAAAAGAGACGTTTCCAAGTTCTCTTGATTAAAAGAGCTATCAAAGAATACATTTACAAATAGTTACATCCAAGTCAGATGGCTAGTGATTTCCCTTGGCCAATTGAGTATGTGTTCCCACCAACTACAAGCTGAGACAGATCACCATACTCTTCGCGAAAACAAGATTTGTCAACTTTACATGCCCTGTTTATTATGAGATTCGGTGTAGCTACTACTAGTTCTACAAGGACTCAAGCAACACTCTTTCTATTTTCTTTAGATATCCAAACCAGCAATTGATGGCCCTTTACCCACACGAAGACATCAACCTTTGGCATGGATGCTTGCAAGGTATCCCTAGGGATCCTAGATCCCCTAGGTTGATCAATTCCTTCTATAGCCCATCCCCTTCAATTTCAGAATGGATGTTGTTACTTCACATAGAGATTCAAATAGACTTGTGTGACAACGTTTCTCACTACTTCTGCCCCAAATCATTTTCCCTCAACAACGTGATTTTACATATTTCCAAAAATATAGTTCAAAGTCAAACCCTCCTTGATTCATAAATTATGTTCCTCTAAAACTATAGGAAAGTGGATTCATAAATTACAAAGCTTTTAATCTTGTAAGAACAAGCCACAAGAAATAACTGAGGATCTAGATTAAAAAAAATGAAGATCACTCAGAGCCCTTCCAAATATTTTTGAGTCAAAAAAATCTTTTTTTTTTCTTTTGTTTAAAGTATTTTCAGCTCAAGGGATTGAGATCAAGTGGTGAAAGCATTGGTATCTTATTGTAGAGACCCAAGTTTAAATCCCAAAGTGACATCTAGGGTAGAGTTCTAAGTTGTGACTCTTGGACTTCCATTGTCTGGCTTCTTGTAGTAACTTCCACGTTGTCTAAGGAGATGAGTTTTGTAGTGCTTATAAGGAGCTAAGCATTAGAATCAGTTGGCTCAGATACTCATTTGAGCTATATATGTAGACCAACAGAAAAAAAATTAAACTATCTTGCTTTGGCAGAATACAAACAACAAATAACTAATTACAAGTTTAGCTTTTCTTGATGAAAAGCCCAGTCTCCTAATGCATATATACCACACTTGAGTTTCAATAACAATCCTCACTATCTAAATTATTCAGACATGCAACATATAAATCTTGCCAAAAATAATCAACATTAATTAAAGTCAATCACCAAATGAGAGAAGCATACCACTTAGCTTCAGAAGGGTAAACATTGTAGCTGCAATGAAAAACACCATTGAAACAGCCACCCAGAAATGCTGCGAATAAATTCCAACATATGCAATATCAATATCTCATCCACGGGACAAATGCTGGAGTAATCTAAGAAGAATACAGCATATATTGTTATGATTTTAAAAATTGAAGCCCAAGTTTTCGAACTTCGCTGAAAGAAAATGAACTGTGTTTAATGAGAATCTAATAAAGTAGTTGTTCCCACCTGAATTAACCAGCAAGAACGTAAATCACTAGAAATGTGACATTCAACAAGAATACAAGTGGCATAATTAAACATTTGCAAAAACCCTATTATGTATCTCCAGATTCATATCATCAACACTCTCCTAAGTCGCAAGTTGGTTATATTTGATTGCCAGCCATGATTGTATCAAAGAAAAAACAGAAGATTGCTTCCATGAATTAACTTAATTTATAAGAATATTTACCAAAAATAGAATAGCGGTTTCTTGCAATTTTCCATGTATATAGAAATAAGGTACAGTCCAATAACAAAACTACGCTGGAATTTTAGACTCAAACATATAGTCATCTGGAAAGAACTAGAGAATATATTTGAGAAGAATTTAAGCTCATAATAAATGTTTAACTAATATAGTTGAAAATTCATTCCCTCCATGGATTCCACTGAAACTGTTACAGCAAACTGTTGCATAGTACTTTACATCGGCAGGCACTTTAGTCAAAATAATGTGAATCTTGTTGGTGAGCTTCAAAATAATTAACAACGCATACTTAGATTTCTTGTTTGGATAAGATCAACTATATGGAAAGCCACTACAACAGGTATAGAAGAATAAACAATATAAACCCAGGCAAAAAGGTACCTTTTTGCCACTATAGATGCCACATTGGAATTTGGATAAAATAGGTGAGGATGCAAGTTCATTTCTAACCCAGTTACACCACTTCCCCCACCATGAGAGACTTACCATTCACCCCTTCAAAACTCTAGTGAAAAACACATGCTAGTTTCAACATATAACGCACCTCGGCTTCTATGTAATTCAAATGTTCACCATAGAAAAAGAGTTTTATATATGTATTCGCAACAAGTTTTGTTGTAATTTTCTTTTCCAAATCAAAGATTCTTATCTCTTAAAATATTTGGCAATAATACTGCCCCAAAAAAGGAAACATCATCTATTTTGTGCATAGAAAATTCCAAAAATAATTGATTTTTTTACTTGAGTTATTAATGAAGATTTGTTACCACTGAAATCTCAAAACAAAACAAAATCAACTGCATCACTTCAGATCTTAGTGATAAAATTCCAGTTATAACCTGCTCCAAAATGTAACGTCCCCCAACATTGTTGCCTATAACTTTCATCATATATATATATAGAGAGAGAGACAGAGAGAGAGAGAGAGCTTCAACAAGTATAACAGCAACCTTACACATACCAGTAGGAGAACATAATAACAGCAATGACAACAATATAACAGTAGAGATAGAGAGTAGATAATAAAATTTTATCATGACAGCAGTATAACAGAAATAAAATTTAATCATGACAGCTGTAAAACAATAGTATTTCAGCAGTTTAATCATGACAATAATATATAAAAGCGGTATATTGTTGAATTTTAAAATTTAAAGTACAGTCGCCAAATTTAAATATACAACTACACCTCATCTAGGCTACCGACATTGTAATGTCCCCTTTTCTGCAGTAATGCAATTTTATGCCTGATTAGCCTATCTAACCATCCGGATAGTCTAATGGCCGCTTTTCAGAGGATGCCAGTCAGTCACAGGGCTACTTGGACACTTATTTTATATCTGAGTTAGACTATATGGTTGGGATACTTTATTTTATAAAGTATTGTTATAAAGTCACTTTAATATTATAATTTTAAGTTACTTTATTTTATAAAGTGACTTAAGTGACTAAAAGACGAAAGTGTTTTTTTATCCCACATTGCCTATCTGGATGTAATGGCTCTCACTTCGAGGTGATAAAAGGAAGGAGATCTTCCTTGGGAAAGTACAATGAGAATTTATGAAATTGAGAATTATAATTGGTTGCTTTAATGTGACTGAGTATTCTTGAGGACGTAGCCCCAGCATTTTCTCACCTTGGTGGAATTACTACAGATTTCACAAGTGATTTTCAAGGAAGTAAAGATTTCAGAAAATAAGGTTTCATTAAATTCGAAGAGGCAAGGTTCTGCTTACTTTTCCAGATTTCAGTTTAATATCAGAATCATGGTTTTAGGGAAGGAAGATGGTGTGAAAGCTGGAACACGTGACCTGCCCCAGTCATTGGAGAGAATCCGTATTTCTCTAATAGTCACACAGCTGCGTTTGGAATTGCAGACTATTCACAGTCATAGCAGGGACATCCTTGGCGATAGAAGGCATACTCCTTTCCACCCTTGGAGGACGTGTTAGAAGGGAGAATACTTAGCGTAGGAACTTACAGCTTCCTCGACGCCCGTTATGAAGGTGGCAGCATACCAGAGATTCGCGTGAGGAGTGGGAGAGTACAGGCAATCTCGGGGGAAGTCCAGCAGTTGTCCGCAAGCTGAGACTAGGCGTCAACAGCACCAGTCCCTTGCAATAGACATCCAGCGCGGGTTGATATCAGTAGAGGATTTCGCATGGAGTCTACAGAGAGTGCCGAAGGGTATGAGAATAGCCAGCAATAGTGTGCACAAGCAGAGTAACAGTGGTCGTCTACAGCAGCTGCCTTCTCCATTCCTGCTTGGCGGCCAGCATAGCGTTTCCAGGTAGCCCGATTTGTAAACTTCCTCTAATTGCATGGGAGCGTTGAACTATTGGTTATGTCTTAAGGTGGAAATCTATTGTTATCTTGATGCCATTATTACGATTAAGATTATTCTGTGTATTAAAACAAGTCAGTAAATCTGTGTATTGGCGTGATTGATGAAAATTATTGTATTGAGATTTCATTTGAACAAACGATTACTTATTGCAAAGTAAGTTAGTGGATGCTATTCATATGGTCCTATTGTGTTGTAAAACTCTCGGAACCATCCATAAGAATTCCCCCACAGCGGAAGACCAAAATAAACAACAAGGACAAATTTAATCTCTCACATCAGACCTGCAGGCATTGTTTTTTTTTGGGCACAGTCTGAGATAGGAACATTACAGACATCAAAAGACTCTTCTGTGTCACTCTCTCACTGAAGTAGCAGTTCATCCAATGGAATCACAACGAATCTGGGTTACACCTCCTCCTTGTCAATCTGCCCAGCATCTACAGGATCAACATCACAATCCGTTGGAGTCTGTCAATCTTGAAGTCTCAAGGCACTATGAACTCCAACTGGCTGTTTTCCCCAGTTTGAGGTAAGTATGTTCCTTTTGATTGAGTGTATTAAGCCATTGGTGAACCAATTCCTCTTGCAAATAAGCAACTAGCAATCTGTGAATAGATGAATTGCAAGTTGTTTCATGTAACGTCCCCTTGTTATTTGCCCATGAATTTGCCCCAGAATCACAAATGAAGCAAATTAGGTTTAGGTTACATCTTACCAAGTAAAATATCTCTTCAAATAGGGTGATCCTGGATTTGAATCCTGCAATCATAACATAAGAAACATATACACAATATAATATGCATGTGTGCATTAGGGTTAGTCCGTAACATATGATATTCATATAATATCTATAGCATCATTTTAAACACATTAGGGAGTGGGAAGAGCAGCACGATAGGTCCACCCAAAGCCATCCCGCACTAAACCAAAGAGCGGAACTTTGGCCCTCTTGGCCCTGGTGATAGGTAACATGGACATACACCAGGGATATACTCCCTAGTGGGGTGCTTGTACTTGCTTTCCCTATCCATGCTTCATCTCCTAAGATTAATAGCCACCTAATATTATAGAATCAAAGAGGAGATCGTAATGGAGGTTCCTTGATTGTCCTATCTAATCCCAAGAGCAGAGCTTTGGCCCTCTAGCCCCCCCTATGGCAAGCAACATGGACATCCACTCGGGGTATCCTACCTAGATGGCAATCCTCGGGATTCTCCCTTTTATTACACCTCCTTCCTTCTATACATGATGGGGGTTTACAATCAGACTTTTGACATGTGCATTTTATATCTAATAATAAAAATATTTAAAAGATAATTGATTGACCAAAAATGTATAGTCAATATTAATACCTCGAGTAATTGTTAGATTACTAGATGCTAGTAAAAACAGTTCTGAAATACCCAGGGATCTGTTGCTTTCCTAGGCCTGATTTACATATTATCTTAATGTTTAAATCTTGTGATTGCTTTTGATCCAATGATTGTAATTGGTAGGATACTCCCGATTTCTGAGCCTGCTTCTTGTTGCTGATTGTTGTGCCTGATTCTTCCTCGTTGATTGCTTAAAATGTATTCTTCGATTATTCCCATGATTCACAGCACGATGTATCCCTTTCAACGCTTGGAATGAATCCTCCTTGATACTTTATTGGTGGAAAAGTCACCACCTTTCATAAGGATTGAGTCACCATTTTACATTGTTGCCTTCTAGAATAATATATTATTCCCCAAATTGATTTCCTTTGTATGTTCTCCTCAAAAGAGATCTTCCCCCCTATATATCCTCTGATGTGAGGGAGAGTCACATCTCTTCATAATGGTCAAAACCTTTTAAAATTACCACCCTTCAAAAGAGTCAAAACCCTTCATCATTTCTGCCCTTTCAAAGAGTCAAAATCCTTCATAATTACAACTCTTTTGAAGAGTCGCAACCCTTCACAACTAAAACCCTTTGAAGGAGTTACAACCCTTCATCATTGCCGCCCTTTGGTAGAGTCTTTTCCCTATTTTCTTCCCATTACTTTCTTCTTCTATTAATACTTCTTTAATTTGTATGCTCCCCCTCCCTTCTTCCTTTCTCCATATCTCCTTTCAAATGAACACTCCTCCCTTTTATAACTTATGTTGAGAGAGTTGCAACTCTTCATTACATATCTCTTGGCCTTTCATTAAAGTTAATTAACTTGTAATTTATTATATTATTTTTTTATTTTTGTATTTAATTTTATTATTATTTAGTATTAAATATTATTTCAAAAAGGGGACATTACATTTCAACTCTAATGTTTCATTCCCGTAAACTGTCCACCACCCAATAGTGCTTTTTTGTGCAATGGTGGCTCTATGCATCCTAGCTTCTAGTTTGTTGAATGTATGACCCTAAGATTAGAAAATTGAAGCCACTATTCTTGAAGTATGGTTGTGTCCTTTCTACTATACATCTTACAAAGGGCCTTCATAAAGCACTCCATCACCTCATCATCTTCAGAAGAAGGACTCCATCCAGGACTAGGTATATAGGACTCGGAATTAAGAACATAGGCAGCCATACAAAGAGGGGTGTTCAGCATGTTTTGTCTCTTCATGACAATCGGCCAGATATGTTTCTCATAGAATTGTAATTCATGATCCCTGTCACAAATCACTTGCTCATTTGATCAAACAAGCTATCAAAAGTCTCATAAATCTCTTCAAGGCTAGGAGAGTTTGTATCTACATAGATGATTACCCCCACAATAGGTGATATGGTAGAGCAAATATAACTACAAACAAAATTTAAAAATTAAGACATTAACACTATAGATGATGTAAATTAAGATTAAAAAATAAAAACAAAATGAAAACTCAAACGTATTAATTTAAATTATTAATTAAAATTTTCTTACCTGATATTAGACCACCAAGTGGCATTAAGCACCCTTTTCCTCACCTTCTTCCTTTCTTCTGTCTTTGGTTGAGCCCACTTTTCCCACAGTCTACAAACCACCTTGGATTGTAGAGCAGCGTACCCATCCAACATCGTACCCAACAAAATAAACTAGCCAGCATATCTAGACTCAACTAGGTTTAAGGAATTATTTCTTTCGATGAGATCAAAATAGTGCAAGTAAACAATGATTGTTGCCTAAAAATATTTGTATGTCTCTAGTTATGGCCACTACTATCTTCACCTAAACTATTTTCATTTTGCCAGCGTCTTTCAAAGCATGTACACAACATGGATTCCAACAAATATGTTTGTAAGCGCTTTCAAACATAACACCAGCTAATGAACAAACATGGGTTGAATCTATTGTGACTTACACAACATTAGAAAACCCACCCTCCTCTATGGTCTTGTTCAAAATGGCAAACTAGTAATCAACATCCTTATGTTTCCTAGAGCAATCAATAGCTCTAGAACGTACAAGTCGAAAAAAGATGTAACAATAATATTAATGAGTAGCCAATATCGAATATCAATCCAACCATCCATGACAATGCAACAACCAATCCCCGGCTAACTTACAAACATGAGTTGAATATATTGTAACTTGCACAACATTAGAAAACCCAACCTCCTTTGTGGTCTTGTTCAAAATGGCAAACTAGTAATCAGCATCCTTATGTTTCCCAAAGCAATCAATAGCTCTAAAAATGTACGAGTCAAAAAAAGATGTAACAATAATATTAATGAGTGGCCAATATCAAAAATCAATCCATCCATCCATCCATGACAATGCAACAACCAATCCCCATCCATGTTTGTCTTGTCTCCTCCATCAATATGTTAAACTCTGAGTATTGTTTGTCAAAGGAGGTAAGTAATCTATGTTCTCCAAAGGGAGGGTCCAACCATCATTTCATACCTCAACATACATTTGAAATAAGGAGACCTTGCCAAATGAAATGTGATGGCATGGACATTCAAAAATTCATTAAGCATACCACTATACATTTCTCTTTTGTAGAAGTGGCCTTCCTCTTCCCTCTATCACAACTCTCTCCAAGTAATATATTGACATCGTAATTGACAGATTGCAATTTAGATGAATGTTTCTTATTCTTAATAGTACCAGTAAATTCTTCCTCACTCTCCCCAACCAACCTTGTCATTTCAACTTGTTATTCCAATATTATTGTATTACAAATTTTGATCCCATATCCACTCTCACACAATAAATGATATGCAAACTATGTTACCACAAGTTTTTGGGAACCAAGAGGACATTTTTCCTTGTCCCAGATTTTGGAGCCATTTTTGGGGACAGCTATATAAAATATAGAAAAAAATTTAAATATAGGGAAATTTTAAATATTCATATGAAAAAATAAATGGAAATTTGTACCCCTCCCAAGACAACACTCTGATGAGCATTATCAGATATTGTATTGGCCCTTTCACAAGGATCAGTGATAGCAATAGTGACTTCATCATTACTAGTCTAGAAAGTGATACTTGATGATCTTTGGTTTTCCTCTACATTTGCTCTTTGCTCTTTGAGGTTCTTGTCCCCCTTTCTTGGCTATTTGCACCTATTTCCTAACCACTTTTTTAGTCGCTCCCTTGTTATTTTGTATTTTTTTTATTTTTGTTCTTCTCCTTGGCAGGACCTTTCTAGGTTTTGTTCCTAAAACTTTATATTGTATATTATTGTCTCTTGAGCCCCAATGACCTACTTTTGGTCATCCATGGACATTAATACATTTTCTTTCTTCCTTCACTTTCTAAAACCAGTAATGTGTTGAAGGAGGTGAGATTAATAGTCCATGTAATAAATTGACACTTGACACAACAACAAAGGTCAAGTCTTCTTTTTCTGTAAGTCCCATAACAATTGCGGCATCATTAAGTGTCAGGAGCTGTAATTTGTGAATTGTCAATCCCCCTGCCAATCACAAAGGTTATTTAAGTGTGCAACCACCATCTATAGGAGTTGTTGGAACTGTAGTTCTTGTTGTTAAGACTATCCATTTCTTAGTCTATTGTACCTAAGACCAAGTACAAGTTCTCAGTGAATTTAGGGCCCGTTTGGTTGGCGGAATTTGTGCATGCTGGAATTGCCAATTCTAGAATTGAATCCATTCTAGGTTTGTGCTATCCTCAAAATGAATTCTAGAATATGGCTGTCCTGTTTGGTTCACCTAGAAGATGACTGAGAAGATGCAAATTCTGTGTTTGGTTCCACACAACTAGAATTGGAATTGGAATTTTGTTTTTGTACACATACACATATATACACACACATATACACACATACACATATATATACACGTGTATACACACACATGTGTATATATACACACATATACGCACATGTGTGTATATACACACATGTATATATACACATGTACACACACATATATATACACATACATGTATGTATATACACATGTATACACATACATACATGTGTATATATATATACACATACATACATACATGTGTATATATACACATGTATACACATATACACATATGTGTATATATATACACACATACACACATGTGTGTATACACATATACACATATATACACACATTTGTGTATATATA
>MU227155.1:294480-319790 GCA_018584345.1 Thuja plicata
ATTCGCATAACCCTATTCCAATTTTTAATTTTGGAACCAAACAGGGAATTGAACATTTTGGGAATTCGGAAATGCCAATTCCCGTTCAATTCCCATTCCACCCCTCAACCAAACGGGCCCTTAGTGAATGAGATGCTCATTGTTTTAAATAGACATTGTTATGATATTTCTTGGAAATAAAGCAAATTTGAGGGAGTGACCATCGATAATCTGAAAATAATAGTGTAAATCCAATATTAAAAATTATGGTGCTTTGGAGGAGTCTCTCTCTTCCTTACTTATAGGCATAAACATGTAGGGACACACCCCTTCATCGTAATAAAGTAGGCATAAGGAAATAGCTGAATATAGATTATTAAGATCATAATGAACACCAATGGGCACCGTACAAAAAACATATACCAAAAAAAAAGTTAATTTAAATCCAATTTTATAAAGATAAATTAAAAAATATTTATTAAATGCTATTCCATAAGTAATTATAATTAAGAAAACCTAATGTAAAAATTATTAACAAGCTCTTAAGGCTGCGGGGATAACATCCTTGAATGGCCTTTTATAAAACACAGGAAGCTAAACCTAATGATTTTTATTCTAATATATATAAAATCAACTCTCCTTTTAATAATCTACCCCAAGCTAAGCCTGCTGAGCTTAAGAACTAAGTTGCTGGCTCAGAATTTAGTAAGGGTACAGGCGCAATATCACAGAAAATTCTTAGGGCTGGGTACATGCTGAGCACATCCATACAAAGAATATATTAAAATCATAATTATATACATATTTGCAGCCCAAAATCAGGAATTAAGTTCGCATACCACATATCATGCATATGCTAAACAAAACTACCATTAATATTAAAAATAGTATACTAATTCAATATTAAATTGTCAAACTCAAATGTCAGGATAGATATTCATTGCTTGATATAAAAAAATACAATCACTAATTGGGGTCATATTTAATGCAGTCCACATTGAATGCTTGAGCAATATTAAAGTATGAAGTAGGTTTATTTAAACTTTTAAAGTAATATTAATTATTGAAGTGAAAAACTCCCTCAAAATGGAGGCCTGAAAGGGCTCCTTTCTCGGCTGTGTGAGACTAATTTGACAGTTCATCTTGCAGAAAAGTTTTGATGACTATTCATTCAGTATTACCCTTGATGAAAGATGGCAGCAAACCACCAAAAAATACAGCCATAATGCCATCAGATTTACAACCAGCAGGCTTCCAGCCTTCACCTACTGCCATGCCACCAGTGCTGTCCAGGTTTCCTCGAAACATAACCTATGTAATCACGTCCTGTAGCCGGGCCCGACATTATAAGAAATGAATCCAGGTTCAAGTCTGAAAGGTATGTCAATATTTTTCGTCCAAAAACAAATTACAATGATCCTCTTAAATTACTCTGCAAAGCATTCAGATGATCATAGCATACATTCTTAACCTGCAATCATTGCTTTAAGACATTCTTGACCTGCAATTGTTGCTTTAAGAGCTTTTTTAACATAAAAGTGGATTTCTAGTTGCTTTCAAGTGCACTGAAAAATGTAAACTACCTACTCCCAAGCAAGACCGGACTTATTTATTTACTAGCTTCATTACCTACGCATACACATTTCAGCCGTATCAGAAATCAAATACAAACAAAAAACAACAAAGCCAAGAACAACAAAAGATGTCTGTAAAGATTTTGTTTAGTAGAACAAAACCATGTGTACAACAATGCTTACTGAGGTACAAAGCACAATGGAGCTGCAACCAAAAAATGTCAATAACAAAATCTCATCACAGATTTTCTCAACATAATATTGTCATCTCAGCATGACATTCACTATAGCTACTCCCAGAGAGTGAAAGAACAGAAAACTAATTCATGGATTCTCTCACATGACATCCACCATGGCTACTCCCAGAGGGTGGATCCACTATAGCTACTCCCAGCAGGTGGAACAAGGGCTTTCACCTCAAACTTCTTTTGTAAAGAAAAATGCATTAACAAGTGATTGCACCTCGAACTTCTCCCTCACAGAGAACTCATTAATCAAGGGATTGCACCTCGAACTTCTCCCTCTCAGAGAAGAACTCATTAAAACACATAAAATATCATCTCAATGTTGAGACTCCCTCTCAACAAGGGCAGCATTCTCATGGCTTTGATTATCACAATACCAGGAAATTGGCTCCAATGTTTGTCCAATAATGAGCTTTTGCAGTCACACTCTTACACAAGCTTGTTGATCCTCTGCAAAGGACTTGGCATTCTACATCTACCACTCAAGCTCCCTCTAAATCTGATTTCTACAGCTGAATAGTCTCCCTCTGAATGTCATTTCTTTCTCTTTGAAGAAACTAATTGCAATGACAATTTGAATAGGTTCTTTCTCTTTAATGAAGTTATGTGCCACCAATTCAGTCTCATGGCTGCAAGCAGCGTTCCCATGTTCATTTCTATAGCCTACATGACTTTGCATGTAATCTCTCATCATCCTGTTGCTTCTCGATCCGTCCTGCAACCAAGAGAGATTAATAATAATTCATAGAATCAAACTGCCTAGAAGAAAAATATAGAGATCAATGCTAAAAGAATACAAGATTCACTATTCCCGGTGATATAACATGAATTAATATTAACTACATTATTCAAATGTACAAACATAAAATATGTATCTCCTTATTGTTGAAAAGTCCTTTCAGATTTCAATCTCCATATCTTTCCTTGCTATCAGCAACATGATCTCCTCCACCATATTAATACTATAAAGATCTCCCCCAAGGTGATCTCAATGACCGTTGGGAGTGGAATGCTTAAGTGTTGGTTGATGATCATAGAGCATTCATCACAGCCTCTTATACATCTCTTGAAAACTGACTACTATAACTGAGATCGGGTCTGTCGGGTCTGCTATAGACTTCTGCCGCCTAAACACTGCTTGTATAATTCTGGTTCGGGATCTTTACTTAGGCCCGCTCTAATACCATGTTAATGTTTTGCACCAAAATAACATAAAACAAATAGTAGAACTCTAAGAACACATGAACGCCACAGATACCCTGGGAAAACCCTCCTCGAGCGAAAAACCCAACCACACCAAGAAAGATCACTTTATTAAATAATCACAAATCTAGATACAATGCACACTAGCTTAACCTGAAATGAATTCTCCACTATGATCATTAACACTTGCAATCACCCATAGAACATCCCTTTTTGGTTATAACTTATATATATACACTGCTCAATATATATTGAACACAAAATGCTTTTCTTCACTCACAATGTGATACACAACAGAATAAAAGACATAATAATAACCACAGAGGTAATATCCGCAAGAATGTTTGTCGTAAGACTTGATCAAAGCACACTCAATCTTCAAACCTGAATCATATATGAATGATCACCACCGTAATCATACTCAACTAGAGTAAGCAACCAAAATACATGTGAATACAAAGCATCAAAGTAACTGACGTCATTTCCTCTTCTAAAACACGAAACACATACACAGACGGCAGTAACTGTGGAACAGTTACATATCCTTTAAAAGCCACAAAGTCTTAAATCATCTTTCTCAATGACGGGAACCTCCACATGGACCATAATGAATTATAACAGCCACAACCCTCAGAAATAATAATGAATATCAAATGAAGAAGAATAGACATTAGGGGTACTGCCACCGACGGTAGAAAAGAGTTGAGTCGTTCCATCTTTAATTCCCATGGCATACGAATGACCTCCGATAACAATAAAGAAGACGTTCCATAAACATATGGAGGAGTTTAACATAGTTGGTGATCTCAACAGTCACATATACATGTGGCTCTTCAATTTCTAGCAATTATGCGAGCATATGAACCATCAAACGCTAAAGAAGTCATCACATGTATGAAGGAGCTCTCTCGTAGCTACCATAAACATTAACAAGTTAGGTAGTTAAGTATCTTTCTATTTCCGCTCTCAGTTAACGATAGTTTTTCTACCGCTAGGTTAAGAGTCACGACTTCTGCACACGCGATGCTAGAAGGTTTTCTGCGGTAAGGTGTTGCTAGTGTTTTTTTTTTGGCTTTGTTTTTTGGGAAAATAAATTCCAAAATCAAGACCTTTTTTTCCTGGGTTTCAAGTTTTGCATAGTTTTGTCAAACAAATCGTGGGTTTTCCTCTAGATTTTTGGCTAGGGTTTTTTACCATGTTACCCTAGGCTTCCAGGACGAGGGGGCAGAGAAACGAGTTTTCGAGATGGATTTTTTTTGCCGGAGCAAGGGATAGCAGTGGAACAACTATATAAAAATAGGGGAAATTTAAAATATATAAGGAAATTTTAAATGTTCATATGAAAACATGGATAAAGCATGCTTATATACATTATTGAACCTTAACATATAATGTTTGTGTTTAATAATTTAAGTTTAGAGTTCACATGAGAGTGGAAGTCAAACAAATTATCAAAACTGAAACATTAATTTTATGGGACAGCCAGGGGGCAGGTTTCCGGAAGTTTCCAAGTTTTCGGGACGTCCTCGTTTCCAGGACGGGTCAAATTATGTCGAAAACAGGTCCCCGAGTAACACTGGTCTTTGACAATATTTTCTTGCAAAAAAATAGAGTTTTTGATAAAATTGTTAATGTTGTTGACTGATTTTCGCAAAAAAAAAAGAATTTACCAAATCACCTTGTGATTCATGCCAGGAGGGTTTGACTAATTTTGACCTCAAAAATCAGATTTTTCGCAATTGGTACCAGCTGCTCGCTGAAGGTTTGACAGAAAAATCAGCATCAAAGCTTTTTGCTAAGCTAACCTCTGTTTTTGTGTCACTGAAAAACAAAAGGGCTAGCGTCGTTAACCAACATCATGTTAGAAAGCAATCAGCACTTCAACGGTAAGAACTACAATACCTGTAAGCAAAGGATGCTCTCTATTTTAAAATACCGGTGTCTAGACCATATTTTTAGGGTAACACTACTCGCCCTATAGAAGCAAGCAAAGACTAAAACGAGTTTGATGAGCGTAACCGTGAAGCGGTTATGTTGCTGAAGTTATTAGTCACCGACGACATGCTTTTGGAAGTGTCATCTGGCAAGACTGGTGCAGAGATTTGGATGCATTTATTGGAGTTGAGGAAAAATTAACTCTAAAGCTCCCAAGAATCACCTGCATGCAAACCTGATACAGAAAGAGAGAATTAAAAAGCTATGAAGGCCACAATTCAATGATCTAGAAAAGAGGAATCATATTGATGTGCAAAACAATAATGCAATGGCCTTAAAATTACAATGAGAGAATCCTTATAAAAGGATATTGAAACCCTAAAAGGAAAAACCCTTAAGAGGAAAGAATTAATTATAAATGAACCTAAGTTTAGCTTAAGTGAAAATAAAGTAATAGGTGACTTAATTAATAAATCAATATGATTTAATTAATTAAGAAAAGTACCTATATACTCCAACACCCCCCCCCTTAAGATGAACTTAAAGAGAAGCTGAAAAACTAGGACTAAATGCAGAAAGCAGGAAATGGGTCTCGGCAACAAGCCCTGATGAGGTACCCAAGTACAAAAGAATCTCTGTAAAGTGGAGAAATAGAGAAAAACACATGGGAAAAACTCTATTGCAAAAAGAGATGAAGGCTAGTGAAAGACTGAAGAAGCCTCCAAACTAGAGAATGTCCCACAAAACAAGAACAAAGGATGAACATGAAGAACACCACTGAAGCATAAAGCTGCAAACACTATCAAAGAATAACTGTCAATTAGAAGAACCTCCACTGAAATAGAACATGATCAGGCAGACAAGACTGTAATCTGCATGAGTGCCCTCAAATGACACTACTCGAATCAAAAAGGCAAACAAGGGAACTCGAAGATACAGATTGCGAAAAACACCAAAGTCCAGAGAGTTGATCAATCAAAGATGGAAGGATGCCTTGAAAAATAGGAATGAAAGAGTGCCCATATGGTAAATGATCCATCTCACCGAAATGCATAGGTAACCAGCCACTGCATCTACCTAGTACATAGGAACAAATATTGAATACATAGCTCACTCCAACGAACCAAGGAAGCATTACAACCAACAGGAAACCCCCCCCCATAATGCTGACAAGGGAGAGGCATGACAGGTACACAAATTGAATGCCAAAAAAAGGGCATGATGAAGAACCAGGAACATCAAGAGTGCAGAAGAAAGTACAAACACATATAAGGGATAGTGTCATGGAAGAAACACTCACTTGACACACATCATGAGGCTATTGTCGTGGAAGGAACACTCACTTGACAAAGGTAGATGGCAAACAAAGGCAAACATCAAACCCCCAGTGGCACTTTATAATGGAGTGCGAGTACAAGAAAGCACAAGATGTGCAAGATCCCAAGCATGCAACATAGTGGCACTTTCTCTCAGTGTGTTTGCAAAAAGGGAGATGCTTACAAAAATATGTCTACAAATAATACCCATACCATTGTAAAGAGCACAGAACCAGCTTTCCAACAATATCTCATGGGCCAAAAACGGAGTCCGAAAGCTAGAGATATGTCTCCCAGAGTGGAAAAAGGAACCCTGACTTTGACTGACAGAAAACCCTGCAAAACAGCAAAATCAGTAAACCAAACCTCCAAAACTAGCTCCGTCTCGGAATCACCTTTCCGGCAATATCTCGTTTGCCCAAAAACGCCTCCGTTTGCTCAAGATATGAGCAAAAAACCGACAAGACCCCTAGAAGGCAAAGAAAATGAGCCTGGTCGCGAGCGACGGTGGAGCGTTGCTTGCTGAGCGGGTGCGGAGCGGCGGTGGAGGTGGCCCATGGGCGGCGACCTGGCCCGCAGTGATCGCGCGGTCAGTAGACCGCTACGGGAGCGGTGACCGCCCGAACGGTTTGCCGGTCGTTGTGGTCAGCGATGACCGCCGCGGGCGGTTTGCCGACCGTTGGCTTAACCATGACAGTAATTTTAACTGCCTACGTTTTTTTTTAAACGCTTTTTTTGGTTTTTTATTTTTTTTAGGTCGTACGGCCCTAAAACCAAAAAAAATTTGCCTCAAAAGCTCTTGGAGGCCAAAATCGACAAACCTTATATGAAAATATAGGTTTTCGGGCCTTCTGAGCGCAATGGTGAGATCCGTTTGGGCCCAAAGTGCTCCCAAAACAGGTTCACTCAAGATCAACAAAAAAACTTCTAAAAAACACAGATATGAAGAACAAGGCCCAAAATCTCTCATGAAGAGAACAGGGGCATGCAGATCTGGAGCTCTGATACCATATTGGAGTTGAGGAAAAATCAACTCTATAGCTCCCAAGAATCACCTGCATGCAAACTTGTTACAAAACGAGAGAATTAAAAAGCTATGGAGGCCACAATTCAATGATCCAGAAAAGAGGAATCGTATTGATGTGCAAAACAAAATGCATTGACCTTAAAATTACAATGAAAGAATCCTTATAAAAGGATCTTGAAACCCTAAAAGGAAATACCCTTAAGAGGAAAGAATTAATAATTAATAAGAATTAATTATTAACGAGCCTAAGTTTAGCTTAAGTGAAAATAAAGTAATAGGTGACTTTATTAATAAATCAATATGACCTAATTAATTAAGAAAAGAACCTATATACTCCAACAGCATATAAAGAAAGAGTCTCCAGGAGACGTTTGACAAGGGTCAAGCATTCTTTCTAAAGAATAGGCTCGTTTCAATCATGATGGATGATAAGATGTCTTTGTAGTAGCATCTTATGAAGATCAAGGATATTTTTGATCAATTGGAGGCCATTGGTCGAAGATGGATGCAGTCGGCATAAAATGCATATTATTGTGTTTGATGATATTGGTTATCCGCCAATGTATTAATTGTCCATATTAAATTTGATATTAATATCGGGTAGTTGTGTCAGTTGGTTGACGGTTGTCTTCCTCTTGGCAACTATCGAGTCCTTTAAATATGTTGTGTACTATCAAGGAAGGGTTTTAGTACTAATAGTTGTGATAGAGGTTATTCATTCATCTGATGGTGTTCTATATTCATCATTCCATCTTGACTTCCGGTTCATTGTCTTGTGTTGGCCTTCTTATTGTGATTAAGATGGTTCTCTTCAGTATTCTATTCCTTTGGCTTACGTATCCTCCTCACCACTGGAAATGTGTGACATGGCATTGTATTTGTTATTACTTGGCACCGTGTGTATCTATTATTACATGGCATCGTATGTGACTGTTGGCATTGTTGTGAAGCTCTTCATTGGTTCGTGTTTTATGACTTTCGTTCAAGGTTGGAGACCGTCACATCTCTTGGCCAAGCCCGTAACTGTGAGCGGTTACTTTCATGGGAGTCTATTTATTTCTTGTAACGTCTCTACAATGGCGGTGACGCTTCAGCTATCAACAATGGACTCTTTGTCTATCGTGCGATATGATGACTGGTATGATGACTTAGTTTTTTTTTCATCCGGTTTTTATGTATGCTGGAGACAAGCGTAATTGAAGGGTATTCGCAGTGGTATATGTGAGAGATGTGAGGGTGCTTGTATATCGGGTTCTGAGAAGTAGCTTGTCTCGTGTGAGAGTTGTCTGGTTGCTTATGTATTGTGGGCTATATGTGTGCTTATATGCCTAGTTTATGGTGATATTGTATTCAAGTGTAAGATCTCTATTATATGTATAACCTATGCATGATCAGCTACTTTACTTTGTCAAGCTTGTTTTGCATCTGTGAGTACATAGAGTATGTTATGTATTCTGCTATCTAGTAGTAAGGCTTTTGATTGATTGATCAGTATTTTCAATCATTAGTGAGAAGTGATTGTAGTTGTTTTGGGATCTAAATAAAGGGATCATCATTTTGTGGGTTGGGTTTTCACCCTCAAGTGGAGGATTTTCCCAGGATAACTCTCATGTCTCTTGTTTATTTTTGTGTGTTTCATTTCAGAATTTGAAATTGTTATACTCTGGTTCAAAACATTAACAAGAAGGGGGTATGGTATCGTCGGGTAAATTGTAATCCTTGGCCAACCATCTCTAGTCTTCTTCTCTGTAATGAATTCATGAGCTAATAAAGATATATTTTACTCCTATATCTGGTACACAGTGCCATTTGTACTATTATTTCATGTATGTAAATTACTAGGTATAGCAGTAAACATTTGGCACTATTGCTCTCACACCGTAAATCCTATCGTACATGCTCTCACACCGTACGTCATATAGGTTTTCAAACTAGCCGTACAAAACCAGCATGGAACAACGCAAGGAGTTTTTATCAACCCGTACACCATACAATATCATTCCTTTGTGCGGACAATGCGATCAACAAGTGAAGTTTTTATCGAACCCTACGCCATACCACTACATGAACGCCACCCTTCCCTACGGCAACTGCAATTCCGTGAGTTCTTGTGCTTTATTCAACAAGAGATTTGACGGGGAAGAGATGTGGAAATCGCATTTTTGGGCTTTATCAATATTGTTTTTGGCATCTTAAAATTCAAGAAAATATGCACGCCATGGAGTTTTATGTGGTTTTGAAGTTACTAATTTGGTCTCGGCGGCGAGGGCACTGCCCCTTGACCCCGCCCTGTACCGCGACAAGGAGCGCGTCTGGGGTGCTACCCTTGGACCCCGCGAGGGGCACTGCCCCCAAACCCCCATTTATTTTTGAAGTACACTACAACTTTGAGTTTGTGTAGTACAAGTCATTATCTACACTCTTGTCATTAGTCTTCCTGGATATTACTTGATGTATGCTTGTCATCTAGAAGACAACTTTTTCTTTTGGGGAGGATGATGTAGTCGGCATAAAATGCCTATTGTTACGTTTGATAATATTGGTTATCCGTCAATGTATTAAGTTTGTTATCACTGTCGGATAGTTGTGTCAGTTGGTTGACGGTTGTGTTCCTCTTGGCAACCGTCGGGTTCTTTAAATATGTTGTGTACCGCCAAGGAAGGGGGTATGGTATCGTCGAGTAAATTGTAATCCTTGGCCGACCATCTCTTGTCTTCTTCTTTGTAATGAACTCATGAGCTAATAAAGATATATTTTACGCCTATTTCTGATACGCACTGTCATTTGTATTAATATTTCATGTATGTAAATTACCAGGTATAGCAGTAAACAATGGGAGAAAAGGCTATAGTGGTTATTATGTTGAAAAGCTTACCGCGGTCCTATGAAGACTTTATCAAAATTCTCAACATCATATCTACTAATGTTGCCTTGAAGTTTGATGAGTTGTGCAATAAGCTACTACAGCAAGCCAAGTGGAGACAACAATTTGGTAGCAACAATGACACAGCCAGTCTAAGAAAGGTGTTTACTACCAAGAACAAAGGCAGAGGCAAGTCCACTCAGCAGAAGAGTGAACGAATCTGACAAGAATTTCAAGAAGAATATCACATGCCACTTTTGTGGTAAACTTGGTCATATACAGCGGTTTTGTCGAAAGCCAGATGGCTTATTAGAAGTCCAACCAAAGAGGGTCTTAAAAGCAGGCTCATATCGCAGAACATTCTAAAGAGGAGTTAGCCTTCTATGCATTCATGGCCAAATGACCTACAAATTCTATCCAATCTTTTGTAGGGTAGTTAATAAATTAACCAATACGAGAGGGTTTTAAAATAATATTGTATTATTTATCTTATAATGTTCATTTAAGCCTCTTAAGTTGACTAATTAGCTTAGATAGCAACATTCTAATTTTTATGTGTCAATTAGATAGCTTCATATCTTTTTATTTCCGCTCTCAGATAACAATTGTTTCTTTTAAAAACATCGCCTTTGTATTTCCTTATTTAATAAGTCTTCGTCTCCTTTGTAATTACTTTATTTTCAATCAACCAATTGTCATTTCAATAACACCCCCAATACAATCAATAAGGCACATATTTAGTGAATGAAGGATATTAACAATTTGTAATCATGCCCCCGCCTCAAAATGAGTAAATTAGATATGCATCGATCCATCATGCAACAATTAATGCCCAGCGATCCATAAAGCAGCGATCCATAAAGCAATAAAAGGCAGCAAGTTAACTAATACACTTATTAACTAAAACCTAAAGCAGCAATTAATTAATATAAAGGCAGTGATTGGTTTCGAAGAGGTAGAAATAAGAGATCAGTTTTGAAGAGGCATCATTAACAAGAGTTATGACTATTCTAAATATCAGCACCTTTGAAAGGTTGTCTTTCTTCATAGAGACATAAATGTATAAAATGTTGAAGAGCTCATTGGAGGAAGGCATGAAGGAAGATAAAAACAAGCACAGTATTAAAGACAGCCATATTTCCATATAGTAAATACTGTGGTATGCATGACAATGTATGTGTTTGATATGTATACTTGGTGTATGCAATGTGGATAAATGTAATTCTATGTCTATACTCTTTAAATATCTTTTCCCATGGTGTTAATAAACTTTGTGAATTTATTATGTTTCTTTAATTAATAAAAAAGTTTATCTGTTCTTTATTCCCAAAAGCAATCATATAAGAACAGAAGGAAATATGCTAGGGAGAGGAAGTAGACCAGTTCCCTCAAATTAAGTAGGCAACCCCAAGGGGACGGAATTGTCTTAGTAGTATGTTCCTACCATTTGTGGGCCAAGGGGCGAATGGATGGTGCATCCTCTGGGGCTTAATAGGGCTGAACAGTCTTCCTCAATAAGCCTTGTTCCCTCAAATTAAGTAGGCCACCCCAACTGATGGAATTGTCTTAGTTGGATGTTCTTGTTATTTGTGGGCCAAGGGGTGATTCGTCTTAGTCGGATGCTGCACAATCTTGGGCTTAATTAGGCTGAACATTCTTCCTCAATAAACCGAGTTCCCTCGAATTGGCCACCCCAAGTGATGGAATTGTCTTAGTTGGATATTCCTGCCATTTGTGGGCCAAGGGGAAATTGTTTTAGTTGGATGCTGCACACTCTTGGGCTTAATTGGGCTGAACAGTCTTCCGGCACCCTTTATGCTTTTTCCTCTCCAAACCCTACTATGGTTGATTGTGGGAAACGGAACTGTTGATGGCTTGGTTCCTAAAGTTCAAAAGCTATTGCATGATTTATCTACGTAGATTAAATAATTATTGATATATATGCACATATATTTGTTATTGAACCCCTAACAATAGAAATAATAGCTCTTATGAATTATATTTCAAATATTGTCTAACATTATTGCAGGATCTAAACAAGGTTTAATCTTAATAAAGACATTTTATTGGTAAATATATGGTTCTAGCTGTATTCAGTTTCTTATTTTAATTGAACATGTGATTCTAGGGCAAGATTTAGGATCACCCAAAAAGGGACATCTCAGATAGGTATACTTAACCGAGATTATTGAAACCTTTTACTTAAAGTTAAACAAAAAAAAGGAAAGAAGCTGCAAAAGATTGGAAAGTGAAAGCTTGTATTAACAGTATGATTGCACAAGAAAAAAATATAAATAAGGAGGCCATGGTGGGCACATGCCCATATACAATGTTGCACCCACTTGCACTGGATTCTCCTTCACCAAATATTGGCCAATGATCAACAAACAAATCATCAGCCTGAGAATCAACATTTTTTCTTCTTTTTCAAAAATTATGCAGAAATGGCAAGAATGCACGGGTTTATCTTTACTACGTGAGAGATAAAGGCTGTCTACCAGCTCATTCTTTGAAAAAACAGCAGTTAATCTGCATTTTCTTACAGGGCACTCTTTACTATACAAGAGATAAGTTGTACCATGTCATGTTCTGCATAATGCATTATTCTCTATAAAAACTTGAACCATAAACGAAATTTATTTTTAGCGGGGCATTCCTATTCCTGAATTGGGCCCATAGGCTTCCTATTGTAGGTTAAAGCATGCACTGATTCAATTAAATAGAGCATTTTTTTCAAATTTTGCATTATTAATGTTGTTCAGACTGATTGAATCTGTTTGTTATATCTTTATGTGCATGAATTTTTGAGCTATCTCCACTCACAGTACTTGTGACTGAAAAGTAATCAAATATTTTTGTACTTACTGGAAGTGTCTCCCAAATGGCTTCATCGGTCATGCTTTCTTCATCACTAGGCATCAAAGCTCTACACATCCTGCATGGCCAACCAAAACCATTAAAATTTTAAGTAAGGATGAGTAACAAAATGAAGAGTTGGTGTGAAGTGATATCTGTTATTCAATAGAAATCAAAGCAATAACATTCAGTCCATCCTTGAATATATCACTGCAACCAGAAACCCTATCTTGATATTGAACAGTATCAACAGCTTCTTTGCAGATAAAACGATTGTACTTTCAAAGTTCTTTAAAGGTGAAATGTGTTTCTGATTATGTCCCCTCTAAAAGATGTAACTGTAAACATATTAAGAATTAAAATTGAGATTTGTGTACTTTATGCATCTTACAGCAGAGAAATTATGACCAAAATTGTATAAACAATACCTATGCCATTGTAAACTTAGGAAACTAAAGCAAACAAATGAAACAATATATAAAAATTGTAGTCAGCGTACAATGTCTATTATTACGTTTTAAAAATATTATTTATCCAACTATGTATTATTGTTCGCTTGTTGATCTCAGGAAGTTATAAGTGTCAGTTGGTTGACAGTTATATTTCTCTTGGCAACCGTCGGGTGCTTTAAATATATTGTGTATCGTCAAAGAATGAAATATGATTTAGTCGGATCAACTCCAATCCTTGGCTGATTATATCTCTGTTCTTCTGTAATAATTTCATTTGCAAATAAAGATATATCTTACTCCTGTATCCGGTATGCATTGCCATCTTATTATGAGTTCATGACATCATGTATTTAACTTATCGGATATAGCAGTAAACAAAAATAAGAGCAGTGATCAACAATTCCAAGTGCACAAAATATTAAAAATTAAAATCATAGCAAACAGGTATCTAATGTCAGATCTTTTTCCAGGGTTTAATCAGTTATATTTGTTTAGATGCTTTCAGAGAGAGATTTCATTGATAATATGGTAACAAATGACCAGAAGAACCAAGAATGATTGAGATTAAAACATTCTCATTAATGCTATTTGCCTAAGTAAATGAAAGAAAAAGAAGCATCTGTGCAACAATTATAAAGAAAATAAAGAGAATATGATTCTTGTTAAATTAATGTTCATTGACCCATTTAATCAAAAATTGAATCGATCTCGAAGTACCTATAGGACCCATTACTCATGTTTCCTTAGATTTGTTACCTAGCTTCATTTTCTGTGGTGTATAATTGCCCAATTTATATGATAAGTCAAGATTTATTTAATTTTCATTTAAGTCAAATACTAAAAAGATAAATTCTGTAAAAAAGGAGCTGAAGAATAATAGTACCTGAAATTGTCAACAAGGATAATGGCTTCAAATATTAGCAATGGAAGAAAGACAATCTTCAAATTCACTATACGTATTCCATACACTGCATGAGATAAACAGTCTGCCTTTAAGTCATCTATGCAATTCCACAATTCCAATTCTCCAGAAGCACTATTTGTAATGAAACTTTATATGTACCAGTACCAATATAATGTCAATATGCAATTTGCACACTAGACACCTGGCTATGAGTTGATAATTAATATAAACTGTAATTTACTTTTTCCAGACTGAATAGATAAGATATTCATAAATATGTTGGAAATTCTTCTAGACTTGAACTGAAATTTATAGGTGTTTGGCATGCCTACCATAATGGCTGTCAAGATATGTGCAAAGAAGCAATTCAAAAGCAATGAGAAGTGGTGAGGCAGCAACAGTATGACAAGGTGCCCACTGTCCAAGTCAAAGAAGTTCAGATATTAACATGAAATTTACAATTGACAATATCTAAACAAATCATTTCAATGTCCATCTTCTAATCAAAACTTTCACATGTAACTCAATTTTTTCTAAGTAAAAGAATTTCAATGCATTCTTATAATACCTTGACATACTTTGGCCTCATTCATGGGGTAATCGATAATCAAAACATTCAAATGAATGCTAATAAGAAATCTCTCCTGAATGGATTTTCAAAGATGAATTTTGATGATATATCAACTTCAAGAGATAATCTAGGGCTGGCTGGTTTTTAAAGACTCTTCAGGCAGATTTCTGAAATGAGGATCATTTTTCTTGGGTCCTGAAATGAACAATAACATGGAGAGAGAAGCAATGGTTTCAGTTCTCTATGGTTTCAGCCCTAAGTTGTAAAAAGCTGATTGTGGATGGTGATTAATCTATTGCAATTCAATGTTTGAGTAAGATAGCTTGCCTGAATTGGAAGGTACACAATTTTTGGAAAAAGCAGAAATCCTTCACAACATTTTTGAGGATAGTTTCTTCAATCATTGTTGTAGAAATGTACTCAGGTTGATAAGTTTTTGGTCAATGTTGATATAGAGCAATCACCTTTGTCAGTGCTTGTCAATGATCATTCAGATTCAGGGTTTGGCCCAGAAAAGAATGTTTTTGATAAGTGTAGACCCAAAACTAAATCCTTTTTTTCATTCGGTGTACATTACCATTTGGTATTGCCTTGGTTAAAGCTCATTTTAGATTTCCCTCATCATTTTGAAGTTACATGGGATTGTGTGACATTCATACTCTAGTTGGCAATGCCTTTAGCTGGGTGCGACCACATGTTCCGGAGTGTTTGTTCCATGACTTATGAAGGTTCCATTTGATTTGTTTCTTGTCCTTGTAGCCTGTTGATGTGGTAGTGTTTGTGTGTAGGATTTTTTGATCTGTGAAGTTGCATTAGTCGGTGTTTCATTATTGAAATTTGAGTCCTTTTGTTGGGCTTCAAATGGCATGCAAACACCACTCCATGGGTGCCCATGAGATATGCATTTGGTCGCACCTCATTTCTCTCCATAATGGAAGAGACACTGTCATCACCAAAGGCGAGGAAGTGGGTGCTCCACTTTCTACTTCTATCACCACCAGCGAAAGTAGAGGGAAATTTAGAGGAACGTGTAAGTAAAGGACCATGCTGTGGCTCCTAGTGGTTTGGGTGCATTGGCATCTATATGGGATCATTGAGTCCTCATCAAGAAATCATTATCACTAAACAAGGACATGAAAGATTTAACAGCTTTCTGTATGGACATCTGAATGGTGGTAAAGCACTTACTGGAAGCCACAGGTATTTTCAATTCGCCTCATCTTGCTAGTGGTGCTGTGAAACAGGCAGTTAAGCTCAAAATCAGCCATGGGCTAAAGCTTGAAGCCTTTACAAATTATGTTGGCAACAAGGTTGTTGAGTTGAAGTCGGTAGTGGTGATAACGAGGTTGTGTAGAGGTTTTAGCAGGGGCATTGGCACTGGCAGTTCAGCACATGGAGTGGGTTGGGTGCATGTTATCCTGGCTCCCTAGCCCAGGTTTTTATTTATGGTAGGTAACTCTTTGAATAGTTGGCTAAGTTTTTTGAGCTTTCATGTTTTGTGACTTGACAGCCAAGTTATTAGAGCTTTTGTGTTTTATCTTTTGTCCAATCAGTCAGCATAACCATTAAGATTTTGTATGCAGTTTTTTCAACGTCCGTGGGCAAAAGCCCCAATTAAACGCTCTCTAAAATTGTCAACAAAAAAAACAGCTCAGAATACCCTTAGCACTGTAAAGATTTGTCTTTTGTCCGATCAGTCAGCATTACCATTAAGATTTTGTATGCAGTTTTTTCAACGTCCGTGGGCAAAAGCCCCAATTAAACGCTCTCTAAAATTGTTAACAAAAAAAACAGCTCAGAATACCCTTAGCACTGTAAAGATTGACCCACATGCTTTATTCAACACTGAAAAGCATACAGCTCAGAGTAACAATTAATTCCTCTAAAATAACATATATGAAAGATAAAGAAGCATTAGAATTACATGTCTATCATGAGGTGGTGATGGTGCTGGAAGAGAAAAACGTCCTCGAGCAACAACAATATGAAATAGCCAGATAGGCAGGAATATAAACCTGCAGATGTATAAGGAATGTCAGTAGGACTGGTGCTAGTACAAACATTATTCTTTCCATGCATAAGCTCCCTCACATTACAATTTTGAATTTGAAGCAACACACATGACAAAATTAATTTGCTTGATATTTCCAGCAATTCTCTAGCCCCAGATGATGTGTATTCCTTTAGTGCCTCGTCTCATTGAAACATTGAAAAGTTATTCAGCACGCATTTAAATATTATAAGCATGTCAAAATAATAAATAAAATTGACAAAATCACTTCTTACACAGGAAATATTTTTGCTGATTGACACTTCCTGAGAATTAATTGTTTTTGGAAGAAAGTAAGCTCTGTCACTTGGATGGAAGGCTCAAATATTGGATTTTCTTTCATCAACCAAGACTATACATATCTAAATACATAAAACGACAATGGCCACAGTTCATTATTTTGAAACCAATATTGCAGCCTCTGTATGGACCAAGGCAACAATCTACTCTTTTCAAATATCCAGACTAGTAGTGTTTGGCTATTTATCTTTGGAATGCCATTATCCTTTGGTGTAGATCCTTAAATGAGGTCTCTCAGGGTTCTAGGGCTCCCAAGTTAATCACATCCTTCTTCTGAGACATCCAAGGGACTAGCAATTCTAAACAACCTTTTGGATACTACCCCAAGAGAACTTAAAGCAAAACACACCTTCACACTGCAGCAAAGTTCCTTCAGCAAATACTGCTGTGAAAATTTTAGACACATTTGTTTTTAAATCAATAATATTTTGAGCATTCTAAATTATCAGAAAGACAATTTCAAGAAAATAGGCTACCATTTGACCAAAGCTTTCTTGGAAGATTTCTACAACACATGTAAGCCTCCACCACCCTCTAAAATCATCCTTCCTAAACTGTAGTCACTCCAAGTTTCCAGGAGGAGATTCCAAATGCAGTCTCCGAAATTTTTGTATTTCATGAAGCTGTAGCAATGGGAGTGGTACTCCACCCCTCTCACCAGTGAAGAAGATCTCCCACAGAAACGTATTCCAAGCTTCAAGTGTGGGATACAATAACAAAATTAACAAATATTACCACAATTGCTCATAAACATGCTCAGGAAATGCAAAAAGGGCCATCCTCATAAGCAGCAAACGCATGGATACATGAAGTACAATAAATACGAAAAAGAACAATACAATGACTTGACATTTAAGTGTAAATGCTCGATGCACTACCACTTATTCTAAACTCCTGACATCCTACTAGAAGAAGAATGTTGCTACTCAAGTTTTTTCTGCTTCTGGGAAACATTGCCTAAATAAGCATTCCATTTTCTTCCTACATATTTTAACTTCACATCACTTTTTACAGGTAAACTAAAACATGCAATTACTTGACATAATGGATATTGACTAATTTTCGAAATACCTATTGAACATTTTTTTAACGAAATGGTGAGAGAGCCCCTTAATATAAAGTTAGTCACATATGCAAAGAGCAAATGAAAGCAAACACATCCCAAAGGTCCTTCCCTGTACAAAATCTGGCATGATAAAAGATCATATAAAATTGGCAACAATTCCATTAAATCGGCTCAAATTCTCATTTAAGAACTGTCTAGTTCAATTTTGTAAAAGAGCTGACTATTACCCAATCTTTTCTGAGCAACCTGCTTAAAATGTTTTGTCTTATAAACATACAGTGCTAAGTGAGCATAGCTAAGGAAAATTCTGAGCTGCCTCTATAGGTTAACACGGTTATTTTAAGTCCTGTGTATGCGAGACACCACATTTGGAAGCCAGACAGGAGATTGATTTTTAGTCTAATTTTTGTGTTGTTCAACAAGATGTAAATATGCTATCCCCGTCTAGCTTTAAACTAATGCCTCCAATATGATGTGCACGAGAGCTACCAAGAGGTCAACACAGGAGTACGCATGGTCTTAAAAGCCAAAAAGCTTATCCTATCCAAATAAAAATTTGAACATGTAATTCCTACATGGAACACACGCTTCCTTGCCGTCCGACCCACACAGGAGTGGGCATGGTCTTAAAGCTAAGCTGCTTTAAGAGTCCAAAGGATCATGTAATGGCAATGAGGCATTGAAAAGGCTGTGACCCAGGCTCAAAAACCCCTTGTTTCAATAACGACCTCATAACTCGAGTGAACATGTAGCGAGCTTGTCGTGTACAGGTCGCAGGGTTATATTGAAGGTTTAGTGGGCATTAGAGCTCTCAATTATTCAGTCCCAGCTTTTTTTCCCTAGCACAAGAGTTACCGAGCAACAAAGAAAAACAAAGGTAAAGGCTGCAATGAAACCATTCAAAATAAGACAGTTCATTCTAAATACTTCTAAGATCTGAACACTTCGAACCAGCCTATGTTGAAAACGTTTTTAAGAATTTAAGTCAATGGAACAAACATTAAAAGCATTTGTGTCCGTAACCCAGGCTGAAAACCCCCTCGTTGCAATAAGAATCGCAAAACTCGAGTGAATATTGGACAAGGTTATGGAGTAGTGGTCACGAGGTTATATTCAAGGTTTGGTAGGCATTAGAAATCTTAATAATCGGTCCAAGATTTTCCCTCGTCTAATATTTACCGAGCAAAAATGAATACAATACACCTAAAAGCTGCAATGAAACCATTCAGAAAAGACCCTTCATTCTATATAATTATAAGATCTAAACAATTCGAACCAGCCAATATTGAAAATTCCTTCAGAATTGAAGGCAATAGAACAAACTTGCAAAGCGGCATCATTTTTTTGTCTATAAACTAGTATTATATTTTTTCGTGCACCCTCAGTTATTTTCCATGGGGCAGCTGGGAGTCAAACCTGGGACCTTCAAATAGCAGACCCTTTTCTGTACCGGGCGTGAATTGCTCTTCCAACAATGTCAAATTCTTCGCAAACACGCCCTTTAAACTGATATATCTAAATCTTGAAAGCTTCTATACGACAAATTGAAGGGTTTAAGAAAACAACTGACCACCAAGAGCGCTTGAGCTGCTTGTCCAGCTTCAATGTCAGCAGAATTGTGAAGCACAGCAACAAACTGTGCGCAGCCACAGCTTGCGCCGATTTCAGCACTCTTGACCACGTCATGCTTTTCACAGGTACCATGTTCGAACCCGCTCCACTCCCAAATCCCCGCTCTACCTATTTCATCTCAAAACCCAGCTTAAATTCCTTAAATTCTCGTGAAGTTTCATGACTGCAGACAGAAATTAATGCGCCTTTCGTTCCGACAAAAAGATGCTTCCTGCTCGCTGCTCGCAGGTCTCGTATCTAGCTCTCCGCCATAATCATAATCCTAGTCCTAGGCTTACATTTGCAGATAATCCATGGTCATATTCTTCCTTCTTTATGACCTCGATGAAATCACGCCAAATGCCGGCCTTGTCCAATCAAAGCATCGCCTTTACCGCCATTATCGCCGCTAATTTAAGAAGGGCGGCAGTGGCGTTACCGTTAGAAGAACACACAAGATAGGTGGGTGAAGTGGGGTGAATTTGGTCATTGCCAGCCCGCGGTTTCGTGGGAAACCCTGGAGCGAATCTTACGGTTCCTGCATGATTTCCCGCACTCGTAATCGAGAAGATAGCTTGAAAATTACATATCCAGATTGTTTTAATATAATTGAACATGTCCTCCTAGAAGAATGCATGCTCCTGGTTTGGTTTCTAGAAATAGAAAAAATTTAAATTTAGAAAAATGCATGTAAAAAAAATTTTATAGGGTCATTATTATTAAGGTAGTTTTTTCTTTTTACATATAAATCAAATCTATATTTTCCTCTATGTGGTGTGTTGTTCTTTTATTTTTGGTAAATCTTCGTATTATTAATAGTTTCAAGAAGTTACAAAAATTATATGATGTACAAATAGTTTTTAGATATAGATATGTAGTACTTTTTCTTAAACCTGTCTATCATTAATAGTCTCAAGATATTTAAAAAATTATATCATGTACAAACATTTTTAGTTGCTCATATGTAGTAGGAATCTTGAGGTTGAAATCTATTGGCCTAAAAATCAAAGATCTTTTTTTTTTTTTTTAATTATAAATATTTTTATATATTTTATGTTATAAAAATAAAAACTATAATATAATATGTAGACATTTAAAATTGTTGTTGACATGTTTTTATTTTTATATATTTTAATATTATTTGTATATATCTTCTCTTAATAGTTATTTCATAAATCTAATTATTTAATTAATCAATCCACTCATCCATTTACTATTAATTAAATAAGTTTTAATCATTTATTGAATTAATTTTGAATTTATTTTATATAGTCCTACCTTATTTAAATGAAGTGGACATTTATTAACTAAGATCACCATTCACATCTCAATCTTCTAAAACTTAAATAAACATAAATAATTTATTTAATTTTTTTATCCCTCCTCAAATCATTGTTTGACTAAAATAGATCAAGGCAAATCTTGCTCAAGGTTCAAAATTGCACATAAATTCAAAAAAAAACTTGTGCATGTATATAGTCACATGCTTCACAAGTCTTCATAAAATTTTCTCATCAAATAGTGTCCATACATTCACTATATAAGAACCTAGCCATTTACAAAGCTTCAAAAGAGAACTTTTTGATCAGTCCATATTTCTCCATGAAGATATGGTTCCTATCCAAATCCCTTAAATTGTATACATTATTATGTGTACCAATTACAAAATGACACTTAAGACTTCTCAAAGCTCTAAGCATTTCAATCAACCTCCTCCATTGATATCTTAAAACAATTATAAAATGTTATCGTCCATTCTTCAATTCGATAAACAAATCATCATATGAGTTATTTTCAAGGACTCTTAGAATGCAATGGTGTGTTGTTAATTTGAGAAACATACATCCTCTCTCAAACTCTTAGAATGTAATGTTATGTTGTTAATTTGAGCAACATACATCCTCTCTCAAACATTAATTCATCTTCAGTACATACACACTTGGTGTGCAACAAGAAACTTGTTAGGGAGAGACTTCTAGATTGTTTAATCTTTTATGAATTATTTTCCAGCTTAATCAGAAGTTTCCAATCAAACGTAAATTGGATTTGAATTAGTAGTTGCAGTCCTTTTATTTGTGTTTTATGTTTACTTGTACACATTTTAGTACATTGATGGGACCCATATCCCTTCTAACATCTTATGTTCTAGCTTGTTTGTGTAGTTTATTTTGCAAATTAGCAATTTAGTGTGTGTTTCTAATTTCAATGCATTCATTTAATGTTTCACCACATGCATACATCTATTAACAATTCTTTGGCATTCTCATTACTTGATGATTGGATGGATTTAACATTTTTTATTGTTTCTTTTTAATATTTTGACTCTTAAAGTTTGTTCATGTAAAATTTTACTTTACAATCTATTGTATGCTTGCATAGGGGAAGAGCGCCAATGACTGAATGCATTCCAATAATCAAACACCATACACACCTACCCCCCCCCCCCCATTACTAATTTTAAAGGAGCCCAAAAAATGATAACACGTGTATCAATAGCTGACCATTTCTTAGCTTTTTTGGTTCATAATTGACCCATGTGTGCACTACTATTTGGACATGTGTGCACGACTACTAGGCCATTTGTCCATAAGTACTGGAAATTTTGAGTGCATGGCTATTGGGGCATCTTTAAGTGGGTATTGAGCGACACTTTGAAATGGCCACTTTTTGACCCTTTAACACTTGACAATTTCTACAGGGAGCTCTGTTAATACCTAGAAGCCAAAAAAAAATTGAGGTTTCCCACTCACATACGAAAACAACAAAAAAATCATCAAAATCTGATGTATAGTTTATGCTCTTTAGGTGCGTGAATTTAGCTATAATGACTATTGGTACGCTTCCCATGGTCACTTGTGTGTAGAATTAATCTTCATTTCATAAATTTTCATATGTTTATGGGCCTTTATCACAACTTAGCACACAAACTCTTTTTTTGGCATTTCTTGTTAACTTGTGGTGTATATATTTCATAATATTATGTTTTCAATTCCCCACCCTAAATTTTCATTATATTGTCTTGGAATCTTTGTTTTTTCTATTTTTATGATTCTTGCAATTTCTTGACTTACAAATCTATTCTCTTTGCATATTTTGTGGGAGGAGGGGGCGAGGGGCAGGGAGGTGCGGGGAGGAATTTTTCTAACTTTTTTTCATTTTATTATTCAAGTTTTTATTTCCATGTTTTTGTTTTACTTTGTCGTTTACATCTATAAACAATGTTTCTTCCTTCACAAATGAGACCCCAAAGTAATTTACTTGTAAACCCAAAATTCAACTTTTAACATTTTTGTACATATTTTAGTGTTTCTATTTTGAGAATGGTGTTTTTGTGTGTTTTTTTGGGTGCATGCATCCTTTTATAAAATTCACCATTTTCTTGGGGTTTTTTCATTTCACTAATCATTATTTGCAAGTACCAACACTTTATTTTTATAGCTTCCATTAGCCTTAGAAACTTTGAAACTACTCTTATTTATTGAAGATTTGTTTATCAAATGACCCATGGTTTATCATTAGCTTGGTTACATAGTTGTATGCTAATAGAATAAACATTTATATAATTTTATTTTAAGAATATTTCAATATGTATGGTCTCTCATTACACTTAAAAGTGATCTTATAGATCAAAAACATTATATTATTCTCTTTTGTTTAGTTTAAATATGAAGGGGATCAAGTTGTATTTTTTTCCTTGCATTATAAGGAAATCTTAGGAATCAAAAGTAATTGATCTTGTTTTCTTTTAATGTGAATACCCTTAAACTTTAGCATCAAGGGTGTGACTTGAACTAGCATGTTTTTGTAAGGGATGAAAATTATTGTATTGAAAGACTCACTTCAAGGGGAATAACCCTATTGTACATTTTATGGTTCAAGGTGAACTAGAGGGGTTGACCCCAACTATATACTTGTGGGTAGAGCTCTCATTCTTATGATCAAGCCTCGCATATCTTCGGGTTTATAAAGGACATCCTTGAACAAACTTGTTCCTCCTGAATGGGACCTTTAGGTAATGCAAAGTTGTGATGCACTAGTTGATAATTAGCATTGCTAAGTTACTCACTATGTGCCCCTACAAAAGAGTTTGTGTACTATGTATGCTTTCTATCTACACCTTGACCGATCTCGAGTGATCAAAAACTTTAATACATCTTCACGAGCCCTATTTTCTGTAACTAAACAAGACATATTGACATGTTCCCTAATGCGTACACATCTACTTTATATAAATTATAATGCTCACATTATTGGTGTGTCTTACTTGTTTAAAACCTATGAGCACCCTTTAAATATAAAGATTTAAAAATATCCAACATCCTATTCGTGATCCCAAATCAAACCTTGTCCTTGTTGAAAAATATACAAGCTCTAATACCAATTATTAAAAAAATTAAATCTTTACCCAAATAATCATCTTATGACTTTGGTGAATGAGGAGGGATTGAACTACTACAACATGATAATTTGAAATTCCTATATGCAAATATGAAAATTAAGTTACCTTCATATAAATTACAATTATTAGATTCATCTTCTTCGTGATGCTAAAAATCAATAAACACGTCATGTTTAATAACACTACCTTGTGCGACTTACAATAGTAATAATTAATGCATAACATAATTGCAAGATAGCAATAAAGAGACACAAAGCAACACCATAAAAGTGTTACATAACATATGATTTAAAAGGAGAATCCCTTGTGGGGAAAAAACACCACTAAGAAAAGAGGCCAAGTATCCATTGTCTTCAAATAAATGAGATTACAATACATTCACTTTCATTCTCCTTTTTTCCTCCAACATGGAAATGTTAGGATTAAGTAATACTGAGAGGGGGTGAATCAGTATTACAACACTTAAAATAAACTTTAAACCAATTCCACATAAACCATAAACTTGCTGAAATGAAAAGAGCATAAACAAATAACACAGAACTCACAACACCATTATTTGTTGTCGAGGAAACCCTAGCCAAGGGAAAACCACGGTGGGGATGGTACCCACAAGCATGCACTAAAGTATAATGTCCCTGTTAGGAGACCTAGCCCTGTTAGGAGCTGAATATTACATAATACAATTCCTTGTTAGGGGAATACAACCCTGTTAAAGGTATACAACACCCTGTGAGGGGCTAACTGAGCTTATGGCTCTTAAAACAAAACTTATGTTACAAAGTGTTCTTCAATAATGAAAAAAAATAAGCATCTTCAATGCTTAGATGGTTCCAGTCATAGTTCTACAATGATCTTTGTCATCCTCTGCTCTTCCATTCGCACATACACATATATTCGCTCATCAATCTCTCATATATCTTTGCTTTACAAAAAGTTTCATATATATATATATATATATA
>MU227155.1:326202-346655 GCA_018584345.1 Thuja plicata
CGGCTCTCAATACAACATAGAATTAATAATGAAAAGAGAAAATACAAATTTGGTGCTCTTACATAACCAAAATATATATTATCCACAATCATAATTCAACTTAGCTTGTCAGGAGTCCACGTCATACTCCCCAAATCATCTCTATTATCCAACTACTCTATTTCATTGTTTTGTTGTTGTCGCCTGTAATCGTCACCAAAAACAAATCGATCTTAGATGTAGTTCATACATACCCCATTATATCTTCCTCTAAGCTCACATGTGGTAACTCATCGATCTTGATCTTTGATACCCAAAATAATTTTGTATTTCTGCTTCTGTACTTAATCGATTTTAGAACTGAATCATCAAAACTTAACTTCTATTCAATCGATCAATATTCCAGATGTGTTGCCATAAATGAAAACCAAAAAGTGAGTCATAACATACAAAATTGATCACTTTCCAACATGAAACACCTCTGTGCCTATGAACAACCACTTTATGTATCAACTCATCCTTATTCATATATGGAGTAACTCTACATTCAATTGTTCCTCATAATTTTTATATCCAAAGAGTTAATTTTATATAATTACCAGAAGCTCTGAAGCATCAAATATGGATTTTCATTCAAAACATTCCAACCCTTGGATTGCCTCCTCAAGATGTGAATATACATTGATTTTAGCTCCAATACTTTTCCTCTAACTCGAGCACCTAAACTTGAAAATTAAGAATTACAATAAATGATGGAATACCAGTAGACGAATGTCTCTTTCCAAGCACCCACTTCGACAAGCCCAACAGTGATTCTTTTTTTTCACTTGCCATTAACCATCCCATTCTAGGTGACAAAATGCAGAGAAACAATATTGAATTATGATATTACTACCATCATTCAATTGTGTAGTTTTTGAGTCAAAATCACTGACCCATGTTTCAGGAGTAGTGGTTCACGAGAACCCATCTCTTCATGATAATGAATTGAACACTCAACACTCATTACATCTAGTTGATGCTCAAATGATTAAAGTATCGAGCCTTCTTGAGATATCACTCATTGTAGTGTTACTCCTACTAAAGTGCGCTTAACCATAGAGTTTCCTCCAAGGTTAAACCCACTCATCTTGTTACCCCATTTGTGAAACCTTCAACAAGTGTTGTGTCTTATGAACCATTCATTAAAGAGCCCATTCAACTCATGAATTGATAAGTAGGAGATATTTAACACAAGTTAAATTGTGATATTGCTATCAAAATTCAACTGTATACTTTTTGAGTCAAACACATTGATCCATGTTTCATGAGTTGTGGTTTACAAGAACCCATCTCTCATGAGAATGAATTAACACTTATCGCTCATTCCATCCAGGTGATTCTCATATGGGTGAAGCATCAAGCCTTCCTACGAGGTCACCCATACCATTTTTTATCCAACTCAAGCATGCTTAACCATGAATTTACCTCCAAGGTTAAGCCTACTTAGCTTGCTACCCCATTTGTAAAACCTTCAACAAGTGTTGCACCTTATGAACAAATCATAAATGTTCATGTCCAAAAGTCACCTTTACTGCTATTACTAGAATCCATCACCCCTTATGAATGTGTTACACATATTATTTAGAATAAATATTACAAATTATTTTTCTCGTACACTCTAATTGCTTAAGAACACTTTATATGGATGTTGGAACCATGCAATATGATATGGAGTTTATAAGGTAGATGACATTTTAATCCTAACATTATTACACTTGTCATCACACACTATAAATACACCCACATGAAATCATAAACAAGGGAAACACATCCCTTATCCAATCACGTATCACCCAAATCTTCATCATGCTCTCGTGCTCTAGCAAGATGCCTATACAAACAACCATGAAAACTATTGGCATAATTGATGCAGTGTATGATTTTGCTGCAAAATTGATGATAGGTTGATCAATTATGATGGTGTCACTGATGTCAACTTAGTGTTTATTGGTTGACAGTGTACCTATTATGCTAATGTATGTTCAAGAGATTGAATTTCAAATTGTAGAGAGAATTGGAGTGTGCGACTATATAGGAAGACTTAGTGATGTCTCTAGATGTTATATCTATGACCGCAAATTTATTTATCTTATGTATTGAGTGAGTTATGATTGATTGAAGGTTGACAGGTTAACAGGAGGAACAAGATGTTGCATAGGAAGAATGATTTGATGATTTTGTCAACAGTGTTTGGATTCAGATGATGTGGTCATAATACATGTATCTTGGATATGTCATGAGGTTGTGGTTGTGACTGCATCATGTTTTGATGATCGAAAGGCAAATTTTGAAGTGGTAGAAGGTTGTTCAACAAAGAGTTAAAGGTGGGCTTTAGAACAGTCAGTTAGATCCTTGACTGGTAATATTGTATCGTGTTGCAATGAGTGTTTATGTGTTTGAGGGATCGTGGTGTTGTTGTTGATCAACGAGGATTAATGAGTTAGAATGTTTATGATCATTTATGATCAGATTTATTGGAGGTTATGCAAGAACATTGAAGAATGTATTTTGGTTTGACTTTTCTTTGTCAAATCGATGTGTGATGAATTAGAAGACTGACATGAGTTTGTTAGAAAGTGTTCTAGATTTGTAATACATTTTAGGGCTTCTTCATTGAGGGGGAAATATTGTAAAACATTTAATTAAGGTGATTAATTACCCTAATGTACTTGCATTGTACAAATATGTAAAATGATGAAATAGACAAGTGTAGATCATGGATGTAGAGGTGCGATCGAGAAGAAGAAGAAAAGAGAAGTGTGTCTACGTGTGTAGCAAATATTGAGCTTAAATTGGATATGTATTAGCAAATGAAGTATTGTTTTCTCATAGTATTTACTTGTTTATTCCTAACAGCTTCCGCAAGCTAGATCCCTTAACCAGGTAGATCCTAACAGGTCTGAATTGTAAATCCTATAATAGGATGACTCTTCAATTAGCATTTTAAATCCTTTAACTAGGTTACTCCTAACAGGGCTAGAGGTAAATACCTTACCCGAGTGACTCCTAACAAGGTCTTGCTCTTAATCGGGCATTATTGTAAGCTTTCAACAGGGCTAAGCTCTTAGCCGAGCATACTTTAAATGAGTGTAGATTTTAGTGGGTGTCATCCACACGTGTGGTTTTTCCTAGTAGGCTTTCCACAAGAAAAAAATTGGTGTTATTGTGTTGCATGATTGTGGATGTTTATTCTTATTTCTTAAGTTTTTTATGCAATGAATGTTTATTGATGCAAGTGGTTGAATGGTTAATGAAAAGTTGTAATTGTTAGATTATTGATTCACACCATCCCCTCCCCTCCCTCTACATAATCTTGGACATGAGAATACTAACAATTAGTATCAAAGCTTTGGTCCTCTTTGTGATAAGCCTAACAGCTTGACGAAAAGATCAAATGGTGAGGAAGGAACCTCCCAAGTTTTCTAAGGACAACTACCTGGCATGGTCTGATAGAATGAAGTTATACCTAAAGGGCATGAGACCACAATACTGGATGCATGTCACAAATAGGTATATCACCCCTCTTGGAACTCTCACTACAAATGATCTAAAGGAACAACACAAAGATACTCAAGCACATGAAGCCATTGTAAGTTCCCTATCCGGTGTTGAATATGTTGATGTTTGTGAACTAGAGATTGCCTATGATGTTTGGAAAAAGTTGAAAATTATCTATGGTGGAGATAGTCATGTGAAGAAATCCAAGGAAGGCAGTCTTAGAGGAAAATTTGATGACATGAAAATGGAAAAAGGAGATAATATTGCACAATATGGCCTAAGAATTAAAGAAGTGGTTAGTGATATTAAAGGTGCTAGTGGAAATATTGAGGAATATATTGTGATAAGTAAAATGTTAAGAAATTTATTGCCTAGTTATGCCATTAGAATGTCTACTATAAACGAGATGAGAATATTTGACAATGTTACTATAGATGGACTAATCGGTAAGCTTACTGCATTTGAGTTGAATAACTATGATAATAGTATTCCAAGAGTTGAATTTTCTTTCAAGGTATCAATGTCTAATGTATTGGTAAGGAAAGGTAAGGAAACAAGTCTTGATACTAATCAAATGTCAAGTTATGCCATGGAAATTGAAGCTACGTTGGAAGAAGAAAGGAAACAAGGAGAGCTTCAAGCTCTACTAACTAAGAGATTGCCTAAAGGGACTGGTAAGTGCAAAGTCAAACTTCCACTTAAATGTTTCTCTTGTAATAAGATTTGACATATTGTTGTTAGATGTCCTAATGGTGAACAAAAGGATAAGTTCAGAAGATTTAAAGGAAAAGAGAAGAAATAATGTTTTGTTATAGTGGATGAAGGTGTTACCGATGAATAATCAGGAGATAATGAGGAAGAAGAGTTTGTGTTTGTTGTAGTCAAAGAAGAACCATGTGAAGGCGAAAAGGCATCAGTTTCTCATATAAGATAGAATGATGAATGTACTATAGACAATGAGTGCTCATATCACATGACCGGTGATAAGATTAAGTTTATTAAACTTGATGAGTTTGATGGTGGTGTGGTAAGGTTTGATAATAGTACACCTTGTTTGGTTAAAGGTAAAGACACTATTTCTTTGAATGGAAAGAGCAATATTGATGATCTCTATTACAAGGATGGTCTAACACATAATCTATTGAGTGTGGGTAAGTTGAATGATAAAGGTTATAGATTAGAATTCAAAGGAGGAGTATGCAGAATTATTGGAAGCTCCGATGATGAGATTGCTACTGGTAGGAAGACTAGAGATAATTTATTCCGCCTGAATGCTATTGTGAATAATTTTTTGGTTGCAAAAGTTGAAGATAGTTGGTTATGGCATAAAATGTTTTGCCACGTAAACTTTGATAGTTTGATAAAAGTGAGTAAGACTATTGGAGTTAGAAGATTGCCTCAATTAGTCAAGCTAGACAACATGATGTGTAAATAATGTCAGTTGGGTAAGTTAACTATTTCTACTTTCAAGTGCAAGTATTTTTCATCTGAAATGATACTTGATTTGGTGCATATTGATCTTTGTGGGCCTATGAGACAAAAGAGTTATCAAGGTGAAAGATATTTCATACTGTTTATTGATGAGTATTCTAGAATGATGTGGGTGACTTTCTTGAAGGAAAAGTCTGATGCATTTCATAAACTCAAAGTATTCAGAGCATTGGTTGAGAAGGAATCACATAAGAGTTTGAAATGTTTAAGATCTGATAGAGGTGGCGAGTTTACTTATGCAGAATTTGTTAAGTATTGTGAATACAATGGAATTAAGAGACAAATGTCTACGCTAAGGTCTCCACAACAGAATGATGTTGTAGAGAGAGGGAAAAGAACCATAATGGATCTTTCAAGGACTATGTTCATTCAAGGAGATGTACATAAGATGTACTGGAGGGAAGCAACCAGTACTATTTTTTCTACGCTGAACTAGGTGCAAGTAAAGAAATGAATAGATAAGATGCCCTATGAGCTATGGTATGGTCACTCACCTAGTGTTAAGTATTTCAAAGTCTTTGGTAGTAGATGCTACATTAAGAGAGATGATGAAACTGACAAGTTTTATCCTAAGAGTAAAAAAGGTATCTTTTTGGGTTATTCTACTAAGAGTAAAACATATGTTGAGTGCTTCAATAAAAGAACTAACAAGATGATTGAAAGTACAAATGTAAAGGTAGATGAATACCCTGACAAATCTAGTGATTCAAGCAAGCAATTAACAAAGGATGACTAGGAGATTGTGTATATTGAACCGAAAGTGCATGTACCAACATATCAAAACAATGAGAGAAAAGTGATTCAATTGGTAGAAGAAGAAGCTCCTAGACTTGAACCTGTGATGCCTAGGTATGTAAAGATGAATCATTTAGTTGAACAGATTATACATGATAAAAATGAACATGTTCAAACAAGAAGAAAGCTTAAAGAGAGTACTTGTTTGATTTCCAAGTATGAGCCTAAGACAACGAAGGAAGCAATGAAGGATGAAGATTGGGTAAAAGCTATGGAAGAAGAACTTGGTCAGATTGAGAAGAATGATACATGGGCACTTGTTCCTAGACTTGAAGATAAAAATGTGAATAGTACCAAATGGGTTCTTAGGAACAAAATGAATGAAGATGGAGATGTAATAAAAAACAAGGCAATTCTTTTGTGTAAGGGTTATGCACAAGAAGACGGACTACACTATGGTGAGACTTTTGCTCCAGTAGCAAGACTCGAAGGGGTAAGAATTATACTTGCTTATGCTACTTACAATAAATTCAAAGTATTTCAAATGGATGTCAAGTCAGCTTTCTTGAATGGAATTCTTGAGTAAGAAGTTTACATAGAACAACCTGATGGTTTTGCATTGACAAAAGAGAAGGACATGGTATGCAAGCTACAAAAGCCACTATATGGACCGAAACAAGCTCCAAAAGCATGGTATGAAAGGCTATTTTCCTATCTTATTCAAATTGGTTTTGATCGAACAAGCAATGATAGTAATGTCTATCTTAAAGTTGAAGGAGGTAAATTGTTGTTAGTTGAAGTTTTTATTTATGACATATTATTTAGAGGTAATGATGAGATGAGTCTTGCTTTTGCTAAAGAGATGAAGAAGTAATTTGAGATGTCAATGGTTGGGGAGATCAAATTCACCAAGCTACTACCTAAGGATACTTTTGATTACCTTAGAGGTAAGCTAGGGGTTATGCCCCTGCCTGAACAAAACTAAGATGTTGTAGGTGCATCAATCCAATGAATTTATTTCCATATCTTTCACTGTGGATTGATGATCAGGGGACTACTCCTTTAGGGGAGCAGTCAGACAAAGAAGAAGATAGTTGCAATAGATGATGTATTGGGATTATTGTGCCTTTGGCATTGTTTTCAAAGGGGGAGAAGAACATAATAGAGTAAACATGTTTGAGAGAAGATCATAGAAGTACATGATATCGAGATTAGGAACATAATATATGTATCAGCTAAGGGGGAATAGTTTGTTTTTAATATCTCGAAGAGAAACTAGATGATTACTTGGTATTGTTGGTGTTGCCATTAATGCCAAAGGGGATATCATTGGTATAAACAATGTAGTGTATGATTTTGATGTTGGACTGACGATAGGTGATCGGTTACGATGTTGTCATTGATGTCAACTTAGTGTTAGTTGGTTGACAGTGTACCTACTATGCT
Source organism: Thuja plicata (assembly GCA_018584345.1). NCBI lineage: Eukaryota > Viridiplantae > Streptophyta > Pinopsida > Cupressales > Cupressaceae > Thuja > Thuja plicata. Next base: position 333,394 of record MU227155.1, read on the forward strand.
AATGTATGTTCAAGAGATTGAATTATGAGTTGTAGAGAAAATTGGACTGTGTGATCATATAGGAAGTCTTAATGATGTCTCTGGAAGACTTGGAGAATCTATGACCGCAAAGATTTATCTTATGTATTGAGTGAGTTATGATTAATTGAAGGTTGATAGGTTAACAAGAAGAATACGATGTTGCACAAGAATAATGATTTGATGAATTTGTCAACAACATTTGGATTCAGATGTTGTGGTCATAATATGTGTATCCTAGATATGTTATGAGGTAGTGGTTGTGACCGCATCATGTTTTGATGATTAGAAGGAAATGCTTAAAGTGATAGAAAGTTATTCAAGAAAGAGTTAAAGGTGTTCTTTAGAACATTCGATTAGATCCTTGACCGGTGATGATGCACTATGATACTCCTATGAGTTAGTTTGTTGTCATTAGCTTTGTCAAAGTCATAATAGTCAATGAAGACAACTAGTAAAGAGAAAGAATATACTAAGGAAGACAGTCAATAAAGCAAAGTTAGTCACTGAGTAGAGTTAGTTACCGAGTTATCATTGATCAGAGTTAGTCACCGAGACACCAAGCAGAGTTAGTCACCGAGAAGATGGTTATGTCACCGAGCAAGATCAGAGCTCATTACCAAACACACCAGAGCCAACATAACAACTCAAATTTGAATACACTGAACCTGGACACTGAGCGGGAAAAATTTCACGGTATTCAAGATAGAAGTTAGGTTGAACATTTGGATTGCACCAATATGATTGCACGCGATCACATTGCAATTCAACCAATGATATTCAAGAACAATAAATGCATTGGGAATGAAACCAACCTTGCACCGCCTCACCTCCACCGCAAAAGGAGAAGGATCAAATTAGTTTAACCACCTTGAGATCATATAAAATGAACAAAACATGAAGATGAAAGAGAGGTGCAAAATATTACACACACACACACACACACACAGAGAGAGAGAGAGAGAGAGAGAGAGAGAGAGAGAGAGAGAGAGAGAGAGAGAGAGAGAGAGAGAGAGAGAGAGAGAGAGAGAGAAAAGANGAGAGAGAGAGAGAGAGAGAGAGAGAGAGAGAGAGAGAGAGAGAGAGAGAGAGAAATGAAGAAGATATAGGGTGCAGAACAAATAAGTTACCGAGTGCAAAAAGAGGTAATGCACTTGCAGAGCATAAAGAGTCTGAACAACATTATTATTGATGCATACTTGCATACATTTTTGTAATAAGTTTTTGTAATAGTTATGAGTTTATAAATCCCATCCAGTGGGTAGGCCCTAATAGGTCTTATTTTGTAAATACTCTAACCAAGTACATTTGTCAGATGAGAGATTGTAAAATCCTTTAATCAGGTAGACTAAATAAGTCTTTTACACTCTTGACCGAGTATATTACTCCTAATCGGGTAAGCTACCAGAAGTAGCTAACATTGTAGCTCTAACTGAGCAACCTTTATTCTGCAGAAGTGAACGATTGTGGGTGTCATCCCCACCGTAGTTTTTTTCCTCTAACCAAGGATTTTTGCATGACCAAAAATCATGGTGTTATCTCTCATGGTTTTCTAAATTATGTTTTATGCTTTTCAATGTTTTTATCAATGATATTTAGTTCGGTGAAAAGGATTGAATAGTGGTTAAAGTTTTAAAGAGTTGATTCACCCCTCCCCTCTTAGTACTTACCTTTCCATAAAATTAATCCAACAATTGGTATCAGAGCTAGTCTCTTAAGATAAAAGCTTAAACACCTGAGAGTAAAGATCATGACCATGGAAAGTTACAAGAAATCCAAGAAGATTGATAGTCTTGAGTTTGAGTTAGAGAGTTCACAATAAGTGATTGAAGATCTGAAAAGCAAGTTAGAAAAGTCCTTAAAAGTGAGGAAGCAATTATGCAGTGAACTAAAATCCACACAAGAGCATGTTGATACTCTTCAAACAACATCTAAAGGTAGTCTGAGTGGTGAAGTTGATTATGCCATTGCAAAACTCATGGAAAAGAACAAGAAACTCACCGAGCAACTAAACTTAGCAAAGATAGATCAAGAAACACAAGCATTGAGAATGAGTAAGATACTCGACTCTAAAGGGGCAGTTGAAAATGCACTGAGAATAGCTAAAGAAGACAAGAGATAGTTTGAAATAAGAATAGATGAGAAAGACAGTGAAATCATGAGGATGATGCAAGTACACTATAATATGACTTATCAACTAGTGAGTGCTAAAATAGAGTCAGCCAATAAACAATTTGAGAATCAAGCACTAAAGTGTGAAGCTGATAGATTAACCAGAGAACTAAAATCTGAAAGAGAAGCAAATGAGATACTAAAGAGAAATGAAGAAACACTAAGATCATTGGATGCACAACTTAAAGGTCAAAGACAACCGACATGCAAGGTTGGACTAGGATTCAATAGTGAGAGCACTACTGAGAAAGGAGAGTCCTCTAATCAAGCTGACAGTCAAGGAAATTCTACCCACTAAAGTCAAACAAACCCAGTTATCATTACTGTGGGAAGCTTGGACATACTGCAAACTTATGTAGAACCAAAAGAGGTAATTCATCGAGCTCACCCAAGTTTGATGGGCATTGTTATAACTATAATAAGTATGGGCACTGAGCACATGAATGCAAATAAAAGACCGAGAACAACACAAGAAAGCCAAAGTTTGATGGATACTCTAATAATTGCAACAAGTATAGTCACAAATCTGAAGAATGCAGATCACAAAAGAGAAATGAAAAATGGGTGCCAAACTGACAGAATATGCCAAACAACTGACAAGGTACATCCATACCATGGGACTATAACACAAGGATATCTTGTTTAGTGTGTGGACGACATGGGAACATTGTTGCAATTGCATGTTGTTACATGGAAGGAACAATAGAAGATCTTGGAGAAGCCCTGTCATGGCATGCTTCCATTGTCACAAGCTAGGTCACCTTGCCAAATATTTCATGTTTCGAGGCAAAGCTCTTACCGAGGAAGAAACATCTAAAAAACCTAAAGTGAATGTAGAAGAAATGAGAGATCAGGTGAGTAAGACATGGAGAAGAAATATCATGGATGATGAAACATCATTCAGAACAATTGAAGGCACCTCATCCTCCAGATCAGGTGCAACCGATTCTACCTAATCAGGTAAGAGGTATGAGTAGGAACTGCAAGTTAAAATTCAAATCTTAATCGGTTCCTAATATATGTGCAAAGATCCATATGAGCATACTTAGATGCATTTGGATACATATTGTTGAGTTTATGTTTTACATTTATTCGCTACAAGGAAATGAAAATTAGGTATTCAGTAAAGTAATTTGGTTGAGCATTAATTTCTACTTTAAGACCATTGGAAACCCTAAACCTAGAAAAAGCCATATATAGATTGTATTGTATATCATTATTACTTAACATTTTCTAGAGCAGCATGAACAAAGTTGGAGAACTGAGTCCTCAAGCATATACAAGAGATTGTGAGGGTAATCCTATACCACTTTGAGAATATTTGAATCTATTCAAGGCATTTTTGGTATTTCCCTAGTTGTGTTAGTGCAACCGAGTCATAGACGCAACCCTAGTTCAAACGTTTTTACATTTAACAAGAGGATATGACCCTGAAAGCTCAAAACCTAGTTGTAGCTAAGAATTTTGACTTTGTGAATTCTTAGTACAAGCCACCTCCTACGAAGGCAGTTGAACGAGACATGATGGGAGCACTTTCGTCCATTCCATACAAAGTTCTATTGATTGAAGACATGCAAACTTTCACCCATTGTAAGGTTGAGGAGATATGTGAAAAAAAGATTGATGCATCTTACCAGAAGTTATGTGTAGATGGAAAATTGAAGAGAAATCATGTTCATCTAGAGTCAAAAGGTTTGACACATGTGTTGCATATCCCGAAGGTATTTAAGACCGAATGGATAATTATGGTACTTAACCGAGTACACTACCAATGTATGTGGCTAGATCAACCTGTGAAGATCATAAAGGATGTGTTACATATTGTAACTAGTTACCCAATTGGAGACAAGCCTAAAGCTATCAGACAAATTGAGAAGATAAGGCTGAGTGAGCCAACCAAAGCCAAATAGGATGGGAGAGGTGGTGCAGGAGCACCAGGGCCAGGCATAAAGGCTACAGAGGATCACTAGGGTCGCTCATGAATCCTAGAGGAGTTGAAGACATGTGAAGACTAAAAGGTCTAAAATATTGTAATTTGGGCCATTAGTGCCTATGAAATGTAATGGAGTCATAAAATGTAAAATTGCCAAAGTTGGCTAATAAAGGCCTAAAGGGATAATGCCAGGGGTAATGGGGTAGAGATAAGAGTTTGGTTAAATTATGGTTTTATAATTCAATAATAGTCCATTTGGATGTAATGAAATAAGAAATATATCAAAAAGTGCAAACAATGATGTAAGTTGTCACATTGACAACATAGAGATTAGTAAACAAGTTGGTTCCAACTGATTATAGTCGGTTTGGAAGGAGGTTATAACCATTTGGATGGTATTATATGCATAAAAAGAGGATTATTTATGGGTTGGTATCCTAAGGAAGGCAGGTTTGATTGAAGAGATAAAGGATTGTAAGTTTTGAATCAATGAAATGTTGTTTTCAATGTATTTTTTCTGACTTTTCTCTATAACAGTCCCAGTGTAAAGTGTTTTCCTCCAGCCAAACATTTTTGTATTGAAAGTTTACTAATTGGGGATGATGTTAGAGTGAGTAAAATTCATATTTCCTTTTGAATGGTTTCATTTTCTTGAGTGTTTTAAAAGATATATGTATTTTATGGAAGATTGCTCCAAACCCTCAAATAGGGTAGCCCAAGAGGACAGAATGTGATCCCTTAGTGTTTGAACATAAAATAAATCCTCTAATTTGGGAAGGATGTTGGGGAATATGTATATTAACTATCCCTAGAGGTTTCAGGTGTTCATGCATCATTTATTATATGTTTGAGGGCAGAGAAGTGACTGGACAGTCAGAGGAAGAAGGAATGACTATCTCAGAAAAATGTAGTTCAGTGCGGGGGGCATATCTTTCAAGTGAACTGTTGGAGCTTTCTAAATTTGAAATATATTATATAAAACCTAATTTTGCACATCTTCAGTAGAGCGATTTTGAAACTAATGTTTTTTTCAAAAGTTATGGGTGGTTGTGTACAGGTCTATGCAAGGGGCAGTGACAGGACAACTTTTGATGCATTTCCTTCACGAAGGTGTTGAGGGAGATTTTGTAATGGATTAGGAGTTGTGAGGGGTGTGTGAAAAAAATTATAAGGGTTATAGGAAGAAATACATGGTGTCTCTTTTCATTTAGGGGTGTGGAGACACATTAGAAGGGCTGGTTGTAGTGATTGTTCCAGAATGAGAAGTTGATTGTCATAGTGGACAACAAGATTGAGTTTTTCCATTCAAGTGTGGGATGCATAGTGTAATTTTTTTTAGAAGACATTAAGGGTTGTAGGAGGGACATATAGAAGATTCCTTTTGTGTCAAGGAGTAGTGGATCCATTAAGAGTGATCCATGTTGATTGGTTATTGGAGGGAAGTGAAGTATTGGGAGATTGGGACAGTCGCAACCCCAAATCAAATATGAATTGATGGATGAGTTAAAGGGTCGAAAGAGTGCAGAATAAATATGTGGAGTCTAGTGGAGGAGAATATGATTGCAGACCACTATCCTCTACATCAAGTGGTATAAGATCCCAAAAAAAGGTATGGGTTGAGTGGAGAAGATGCATTTGACAAGGTCAAAAAGAGAGGCATATAATGCCTACAAGGACTACTTGGAGGATGAAAGAAAGAGAAAAGAAGATGAGAAGAAAAGAAGAGAGGAAGTAGAAATAAAGAGGAAAGAAGAATAAAAAAGAAGCCTAAGAAGGGTTTTGGAGGAGCGGGAAGAAGAGAAAAAGGAGAGGGAAGAAAAGATAAGAAGTCTAAAAAGAGCCTTAGAAGAAGGTGAAGAAACTAGAGAAGATTCATAAGGATGCTACAAGTTGACATTTAAGGTTGAAGAAGAAGATCAAATGGCCTATTCAGAGACTAAGAGAAGCAGAAAGGAAGGAAGAAAAAGATCAAGAAGAGAAGGGTACTAGACATGGTACTCTTGGAGAGGAAGTTGCACCTATGATAAAGGGTGTAAGGACTCATGATGGAGTCTTAGTTGATGTTGAAGAAGACAACATAGAGGAAAGCCTAGAAGGGATTAAGGAAGATGCAGACATATGGGAAAATTGTGCTGCTATAGTTGAAGAATGACAGAGTTATGGAGGTGTTTTGGAGGCATATGAGGGATCAACCTTGAAAGAAGGAATTCAGATTGTAGAGATGGTCCATGAGGAGGCTCAAAAATTAACAAAATTTTGTCCTAGCATGGAGATGTTACAAGTGGAGTCAGAGGTACAAATTTGTATGTTGGTAAGCAAGAAGATGTAGCATGCACAAGAATTGTTCACATTATTGAGGAAGGGCAAACCCAAGTGCAAGATGAAGATGCAAGAAGGAAGAGTTGCTTGGTCCCAAGCGGACCTAGATTTGCCAAAGGTCAAGATGAAGGCCTGATTTTTACTGACATGTGTTTATTTGTAGGTTTCCAAGAGGACGTGGAAAAGTTTTAAAGCTGTGGAGTATGGTGCAAGAGAACCAGGGCCTAGCAGAAAGGCTATGGAGGATCACTAGGGTCACTCATGAATCCTAGAGGAGTTGAAGACATATGAAGACTAAAAGGACCTAAAAGGTCTAAAATATTGTAATTTGGGTCATTAGAGCCTATGAGATGTAATGGAGTCATAAAATGTAAAATTGCCAACGTTGGCTAATAAAGGCCTAAAGGGCTAATGTAAGGGGTAATGGGGTAGAGATAAGAGTTTGGTTAAATTATGGTTTTATAATTAAATAATTGTCAATTTGGATGTAATGAAACAATACATATATCATAAAGTGCAAACAATGATGTAAGTTGTCTCATTGACAACATAGAGATTAGTAAACAAGTTGGTTCCAACTGAATATAGTCAGTTTGGAAGGAGGTTATAATGAGTTGGATGGTATTATATGCATAAAAAGAGGCTTATTTGTGGGTTGGTAGCCTAAGGAAGGCAGGTGTGGTCGAAGAGATAAAGGATTGTAAGTTTTGAATCAATGAAATGTTGTTTTCAATGTATTTTTTTGACTTTTCTCTATAACAGTCCCAGTGTAAAGTGTTTTCCTCCAGCCAAACATTTTTGTATTGAGAGTTTACTAATTAGGGATGATGTTAGAGTGATTAAAATTCATATTTCCTTTTGAATGGTTTCATTTTCTTGAGTATTTAAAAGATATCTATATTTTATGGAAGACTGCTCTAAACCCTCAAATAGGGTAACCCGAGAGGACATAATGTGATCCCTTAGTGTTTGAACATATAATAAATCCTATCATTTGGGAAAGATGTTGGGGAATATGTATACTAACTGTCTTTGGATATTTCAGGTGTTCATGCATCATGTAGTATATGTTTGAGGGTAGAGAAGTGACTGGACAGTCACAGGAAGAAGGAATGACTGTCTCAGAAAAATATAGTTCAGTGCAGGGGCCATATCTTTCAAGTGAACCGTTGGATATTTATGAATTTGAAATATGTTATAGAAAACCTAATTTCTCACATCTTAAATATAGTGATTTTGAAACTAATGTTTTTTTCAAAAGTTATGGGTGACTGTGTATGGGTCTATGCAAGGGGCAGTGACAGGCCAGTTTTTGGTGCATTTCCTTCATGAAGGTGTTGAGGGAGATTTTGTGATGGATTAAGAGTTGTGAGGGGTGTGTGAAAAATATTATAAGTGTTATAGGAAGAAATATATGATGTCTCATTTCATTTAGGGTTGTGGGGACATGTTAGAAGGGTTGGTTATAGTGATTGTTCCAGAATGAGAAATTGATTGTCATAGTGGACAACAAAATTGGGTTTTTGCATTCAAGTGTGGAATGCATAGTGTAATTATTTTGAGAATACATTAAGGGTTGTATGGGGGACATATAGAAGGTTAATTTTGTGTCAAGTAGTAGTCAATCCATTGAGAGTGATCCAAGTTGATTGGTTATTGGAGGGAAGTGAAGTGTTGGGAGATTGGGACAATCACAACCCCAAATCAAATATGAATTGATGGATGAGTTAAAGGGTTTAAAGAGTGAAGACTAAAGATGTGGAGTCTAGTGGAGGAGAATATTATTGTAGACCACTAGCCTCTGCATCAAGAGGTCAGAGTATTTCTACCATTGAAGACCCTAAGTTGAATTTTTCATGCAAAATCTTGTTCTATCGAGTATTCCAATCATCCCGAGTGGACAACATACCTTGTAGAGTTGTAGATTTGGCTTATAAGATTGTAAAGAAAGACATGAAGATTAATCTACGTGAGATACTATTGAAACAACTTGAAGACAACATGAACACTATAAGGAAATCCAAGACAAACACATTGAAGTTCGGTTCAATACTGGTATGCGTATACTTTTACTTTGAGAACTTATTTCCATCTATTAGAAATGTGAAATGGAGTGTTGATAGACCAGTCGTTTATCAAATCAGTGAATACATAAAGAGTCTAGGACAAAATATTGACATTATTGTGAATGATTACTTCTATAATTTCCAAATAAGGTTGCATCATGAATTTAGAGTTCCACCTTAATTAGTTGAGAAATATCATGATTTTATCTATTTTGAGGTAGACACCAACTCATATTTTATCAATGCAGTTGAGCCTAGGAGCATATGTCTAGATCATATGGGATATGAGATGAACATAAACTTTGCATCTCAACAAATCAAAACTTTCTTAGCTAAACATGTTGATAAAAGAGCCAAGAGGTATGGAACATATGAAGAAGTTAAGGCTAAGATTAAGCAAGGTATCTTAGTACCTAAAATTCAAAGAAAATCTAGCAAGATGAGTGCTAATCTAACTAAGGATTTGGGAACTGATAATGAAGAAGATGAGGCAGAAACCTCTAGAGTGGAAGGCAGGAAACCACAAGTATTGAAGCCTTCATCGAGCCCCAAATCTACTAGATCATGAGCAAGGTCTACAACATCACCCAAAGTAAAGAAGAATTTTGTTGAACCAAAAGAGAGGATATATGTAAGTGGAAAGAAGGCAAAAACTAGACCAAGGAGAAAATTAAAGCTACCACAAAACACTGACTCTGAGTCTGAAGACTTGAGAAAACCCAAATTCATGAAGAACAAGCCTCCACCACCGGGAAGTCTAGAGGAAATGTTAAACACAATAAAGAAGCATGGATCATTCAAAGGAATGAAGCAAGAAAATTAAAATACTCAAATCAAAGAGAACAAGGCAAAAATTAAAGATGCAATTTTTTACTCTTTACACAAATTCAAATACACACCACTTGAAGATATGACATTTTTTCCTATAGAGTTATACAAAAACATAGGTGCAAGATGGAAATCTATTATGAATGTTGAAAAAAAAATGAGAGAAAGATCTATTGTGATAACTATACCATTTTTTTTGTTGAAGAAATTGAGGAGACCTTGAAACAAATCTCTAAACAATTCCTTGTTAAGGAAAGATCTTTAAGGATTCTAACAGGAGACTTGGAGAGATTACAGCTGGAAACCGATGCAAAATGGAGAGAGATGTTTGACATCGAAGAGCCTAAATCCCAAGATGAACAAGAAAAGGAGAATATAATTGATGAAGTTGCCAAAGCTGATCAAGGTAAGAATAATCCTATTGATCTGACAATTGACACTGATGAAATTGTTATTGAGGATATTACAGACAAAGATCCCAAAGATGATACATCACAAGATGAGAATGTTATGTCAATCGAGGACATCAATACAAAATTAATGAACATCAAAGATAAAGCTACTACTGTACAACCTGTATTGGAACAAGTAATATATTGTCACACAACTCAAGATGATAATAATCCAAGTGCTATGGATACTGATCATGTAGCAACTGACCAACAAAACAAAATAGGGAAGGAAAAAGAAACAAAGAAATAAAAGAAAAAGGAAGTTGAGAAAGACAAGAACACTGAGAAGGTTACGGTTACCGATAAAACAACAACACTCAAAATCGAATCGGTTCCCCGAACCGATTCCATTGCACAACAACAAGATCTCGACAAAGATGAACCAAAGGAAGTGAAGAAGGAAGAAAGAAAACAATAAGAGAAAAGAGCTAGGACATTCACAACAAAGACAACATCTGATGCACTGAAGGCATCACACTCACCAAAGAATAAAGCAAAGAATATCAAATCAAAGAAGATGAAACATGTAGATTCGAGTCAATCGATCATTTTACCAAATGTCGACCTATCTACTATGGAATATGATGAAATGACCGAGTATGCTGAACTAGTCAAACTTAAGGCAATGCAAAAAAAAATTACTTCAGAAGAGGAAGAAGTCTGATGCATTGGAAAGTGTCAAGGATGTCTTACAATACATTGTCCCAGATGCCACCATTGATGAAACAAAAGACATAATTCATCAGGTAGAAGGACTAGTGGAGAAAGTCAGAAATCCAAATCAAGACACTACTGATTACATGATGAAGATTCATTTGAGGAAGATGGAACTAAAAATGTTTGAATCCATTTTATACAACATTGCAGTTGATAAGGTATCACTTTCTAAGGCATCTACTGAGATTGAGACTAAGTTGTCTTATACACTTTCAATATTTTAAAAAGTGTGTTCTAATGCATACTTTATCAAGCATATTAAGAAGAAAGACGAGTCTGTTGAGACTGAGCTGACCGAGCAACTGAAAAATGTTTCTATCGAACCTAGTTATTTACAAGTCCACTACTCGAGGTTGGAACACTTGATGGGGATGCAACAAGAACTATGACAAGAAGAGAATACGAGAAGGAAAGAACTTCTAGAGATGCAAGCACTTTTGATTACCCATATGGAATCCATGCAAAGGCATTTGAATAAGGCCAAATAATTGGTAACCACCCCTGTTGGTAGCTCACTTGACACCATCATTGGATTGTCAGCTGATGTTTCTACTCAACTTGTTATACTTCAAACACTCAAAGATGCATGAGAGTCATCCCTAGATGATATACATAAGAAGTACCCTCACCTTTTTGACAAGGTATCATATATCCCACCGAGCCCTAAGCAATTTTGATTTTGGCATATTTGTCAAAAAAAGGGGGATAATATAGTATAAGGGAATAATATAGTATGTATAATATAGCACATAAGGGGATAATATGTTAGGATTAAGTAATACTGAGAGGTGGGGTGAATCAGTATTATAGCACTTAAAATAAAATTTGAACCAATTCCACATAAACCATAAGCATACTGAAATCAAAAGAACATAAGAAAATAACACATAACTCATAACACCATTATTTATTGTCAAGGAAAACCTGGCCAAGGGAAAACCCCAGTAGGGATGGTACCCACAAGCATGCACTAAAGTATAATGTCCCTGTTAGGAGACCTAGCCCTGTTAGGAGCTGAATATTACATAGTATAATTCCTTGTTAGAGGTATACAACCCTTTTAAAGGTATACAACACCCTGTTAGGGGACAACTGAGCTTACAACTCTTACAATAATACTTCTGTTACAAAGTGTTCTGAGTAATGAACATAACAAGCATCTTCAATGCTTAGATAGTTCTAGTCATAGTTTTACAATGATATCTGTCATCCTCTGCTCTTCCATTCACATATGCACATTCATCATCTCTTACATAAAATTACTTTTGCTCTACAAAAATTCTTCATATATATATATATATATATATATATATATCACCAAGTCGACTCTCTTACCAAATATTACATAGTTGATTCTCAATGCAAAATACAATTAATAGTGCAAAGAGTAATTACAAATTCAGTGCTCTTACATAATCAAAATATAGTTTATCCACAACCATAATCCAACTTAGCTTCCCAAGAGTCCAAGCTATACTCCCCAAAAACATCGGTACAGTTCAATTAATATGTTCTTCTGATGTCGCCTATCTTCAAATCTCTCTAACTCTCTATAATCGTCACCAAAATCAAATCAATCTTAGATGTAGGCCATTAATATCACATAATATCTTCCTCAAATCTCGCTCATCATAACTCACTGATCTCAATCTTCGATACCCAAAGTACCTCTGTATTTCTGCTTCTTGATGACATGTAAATGATTAAATGTTTGACTATATTAAGTTGAAGATAATGCAAGACATTAAATCAGTTAATGGTTTGTATTGTCATTGATGTCAACTTGATATCATCTGTATGGTCATATACATAATGCCAAAGACTTCAGAGAATCAATGGAATAGAGGTTATGCTTTTACCAATGCATAAAAGTCAAGTATTCACTAAGTGACAGACTACACCGGCGGAGTGTACACCATCGGTAAAGACAGAGATAAAGTCACATTGATACCCAACGAGCAGAAGATAGTGTTGCCTGATGAAATAGAATCACAAGATGCCTGATAAGCTAAAAATAGTGTTGCCCGATGAGCAAGATCCAATGATGCCCGATGGACGGAGATCCTGAAGCTAACTGAAGGTACACCGACGGAACTGGCAGTTGTCACCGGCGACGAACTGCATAATTGACTGACAGAACAGAGAGATCAGAAAATGACAAAATATCTAGCTGGCAGAACTTAAGGATAGACTTAATTGGTTGTTTTATTTGTTTTATTCAAACCGTAGTTAAGCAATTGATTTGTACAGTTGGCAAGAAGATAACTACGAGATAAATCAGGAGTTAAAGCCATAAATCAATTTGGCTGGATTATTTTTCACGCCAAGAAACAAGAATCAAGAACCTAGAATTAAGGGATATCATGTCTATTTAAGAGACAAACATAATTCATTCTCGCAAGCAATCAGATACACGGGGGAGTGAACTGATAGAAGATGCTAAAGAAAAACTGATGAAGGATAAACTTCATGCAGTCCTGATCAATCAAGCTAAGGGAGAGCTAAAGAATTTTGCAGACACCGACGAACAGAAAAGCATAGCATCACAGAGCAAAAAGAGTTAAGTACAAAGGAATTGAATTGATACATTAATCAGAAAGATATTGTAAGTAAATAGATCTGAAAATCTACAATTCAGTTGCATTAGAAACATGTCATTTTGTTTCAGTTTAACCATTGAAGCATTAAGTCTCTTAACAGAGCAAGACTTAACAGTCTTTTGTAATTGAGGTATATCCTAATAGATTACCAGAAGGT
>MU227155.1:419743-431542 GCA_018584345.1 Thuja plicata
CAATTATAGGATGGAGGGATACTCCACGGGCCAGATAAGGCAACTATGAGTCAGTTAAAAAACTGTCGGGTCCACCATAGTTAACCTTGAAAAAAATTGGCTCCCGATGCAACTTACAAATTTTTTTATATAGAAGAATGGTATCAAACCATGAAATGCTACCATGAGCATAAAGAGATGTTGTAAAAGCATAAAACTGCAACTATGTGCAGATATATCAATAAAAACTGAATAGTGAAGGCTATAGTGTAAGATAACTCATAAACCCGAATAATTGAGATAAAATGAAATATTTGGAAGAGCAATAAGGAATCAAATAGCAATAGTGAAGTTAGATTAAAGTGTGAATCCATTTAAAGTGCATGACATATGAAAGTGCAAAAACATTTTAACGAGCAAGTTAGTTTAACAGAATGTTAAACAAGGATTAAGCGAGAAGCTTATAAAAGGTTGGAAACACCATAGTTCAAGGATACATGGTTCAAAGATACATATGCATGGAATCATATTGAGTTTTGAATCAATAAACACTATTCATTTATAACTTATATATGGTTTAAACTACATTGGAATACACTTGCAAATTTATAAGACAAATCTATGATCTAGCTATATAGAACTTATATCAAAGAGTCACCTAGACTTTTCATAATACTCAAAAAGACAATTTCCTTTGAATAATTATAAGTTAGTAAAAGCAATGAATTTGATTTCTATTGATCAATCATGAAAATAATTTGTTGTTCTTGAGATTGAATGTTTTGGTTTTCAAAAAAGGAATAAACATATTTTTGTTTAAAAAACTAACTTGAATGATAATTCTAATTTTATAGAAAAAAAAAAAATATATAATACTAAAAAAAATATTCTTTAACAATTGTTAGTACAAAATTATTTAACATTTAATATGAAATAAACAAATATAAATTTTCCATGTATCATAATTAGAATTATTTAATGTAATTTCTAACATTACAATGGACATAATTATTTGAAAAAAAAAGAGAGAAGAAAAAAAAAAAAAAACCTCTCTTAAAATGAAATTGAAATTTATTAAAAGAAAAAATTTTTAACTTTAATGAAATAGAAATATAAATTTTAAACTTAAAATATTTAATAAAAGGAAATTTTAGATTTTAAACCCATTAAAAACTTATTCAAAGAATACTTTTAATAAAGTAGAAAGGCTTAAATTTGAAAAAAAAGGTAAGATAAATAAGAAAGAAGACCACAAAGAATAAAGAAAAGTAGAGACTTTGCATTGATATTTTCTTAAATTATATGCATGAAAAGAATATATTCTAAAACGCATGCAGTGATATTACTTTTGCAGGAGTAATGAATAGCTGCCACTAAAAAAAAACTAAATCAATATAATTTAGAACAAATAGAAACTAAAGTTAGAACTAGAATCGAATTAATGATTGCAAATTTGAAAAAGGAAAATTATACATGCATGAAAAAAAAAACAAAGCTATTTTGAAACCGTTGTAAAAAAAGCTCCGAACAAAAAGAAACACCTCTGGAAGAGACCAGTGCATGCGAACTGTTGACAGAATGCCTTCAAGGAAATGCAGTCTCATGTATTGCAATGAATGCAGGATATGCACAAAAGGTTTTGATGATGAGAGAAGGCAAGGTTCAGATAGGGATATGCCCTCTAGGGCCGATGAGGCTGATAATTGGGCTACCACAAAGAAATCCATGCCACCTCCAGGGGATCAGCCTGAGAGGCGCCGCTACAATGGGGATCGGTATGAGGGTATTGGTGGTCGTGGTTCCAAAGCTGATGAAGCGGACAACAGGGGCGCAGATAAAATTTTTACTCTGAGTGGGCCTCTCTCAGAGAGGAGATCCATGGGATTTGGTTCTAGCTACAGAGACCCTGGATTGGATTCTGATCATTGGGGAAAGAAAGAGTCTTGTGCTGATGAACGGTCCGAGAGGCCTCGGCTTCATTTGAATCCGAGAACTACATCTGATCCTGTTTTGAATCCGGTTGTTGATGATGGTGCTCCGAGGCCTGCCAAGGCTAACCCCTTCGGCCAGGCCCGTCCTCGAGAGGAAGTTCTTGCTGAGAAGAATATTGATGCCAAAAATCTTGATAGCGAGATTGATTCGAGAGTTGAGAATAAGATTCCTAGCAGACCTTCGAGTTCACAGTCTAGCCGCCCTAGGAGTGCATAGTCCAAATCTGAGGTGCTGGAGAAACCTCGACCAAAGATTAATCCGTTTGGAGACGCAAAACCTAGGGAGCAGCTCTTGGATGAAAGAGGCAAGGACTATCTTAAAATGGATTTTGACCTGGAACACCGTCGTGTTGACAGGGCTGAGACAGAAGAGGAGATAAGATTGAAGGAAGAAATTAATGCTTTGAAAGCTCAGGTAAAAGAAACAGGCTCTGAGCAACATGTTTACTTGGCTTTATACTTTGGTTGGTTTACCGCCAAAGTGGGAAATGGGAAATGAAATGGTAATATAAAGCTGTGCAAGGATGCAAATATGATATGCTGCTATGCATCAAGGATAGAGCTGCGCGGGGTAGATGACTTTCCTACCATACCAGCACTTCTCAATATGCTAAACTTATGGTGAGCTGTGGTAATGTTTCAGAGAGTTACTGTCTGCGCTGGAAGAGGAGAACAGAGCTGCGCTGGAAGAGGAGAATAGAGCTGCGCTGGAAGAGGATAGATATGATTTGGTCAATGAATGATTGTGCAATGGTAGAGGTAGGATTAAAACTTGGAGATGGATGTCGATTACCTGCAAGAAAATGTTATGATCTTTATTTGTGATTTACATATATAAAAAAATGTTTCAACAAATAAACCAAACTAATATGGTGCCAATGCAGAAGAATTCAAAGATGAAAAGAGAGCACGTTAAAAGTAGACAAGGTTATGGCCGACTGGAATCTTTAATATGCTAGAAAAAATTCTTGCTAAAAAATAGAATCCAGAGATATAAATTTTTGTTAAACCTGTAGATAAAAGAATATAGGTTAATAAAAACCTGCAAAAATGGGAGAGATTAACGCTATTCAATGGAAATATTAACCATATTAAAACTCAGTTTTGAAAAAAACTGTTGAAGAACAGAGCAAGGATATCTCCAAATTTGCACAACACAAAAGAATGAATCCAATAGATAAGCCGGGTTTGGCGGTAAACCGGCCAAACCCAAAAAAAAAAATTAATTTTTCTTCAACACTCTCTCAAGAGTCTCCTTCGAATTGTACCTTCATGCAAACACTCAAAAACAAAGATTAAACCGCTCTGATACCATGTTAGAAATGAAAAAGAAATATGTAAAAAAATGAACAATACCAGGAAAGAATCTAAGCAAGTGAATGCATAAAAGAAATATTACCATAAACAAGGAGAGAGAAAGCTCCAAGATTCAACACAAGAAGGAAAGATATTTGAAAGGGGAAAGCAAAGAAAACCCCTTGTGACATTATGAATGAGGCATGAAAAGCCTAAGAAGAGGAGAGAGAGAGAGAGAGCGAATTGCTCATACAATAATTGAGAAGAGGAAGAAACCTCATTAATTTAAGGAGAGAAGAAGAGACATCTCTTTAATAGAGATGTGAGAAAGGAGTTGCATGGTAACTCCCATATCTATGTATGCCATATTTCATAAAGTGTGTGCCACTTGTGTTATTTCCTCTTAAGGAGGAATCTAAGGGATACCTTGGTTTATCCCAATTAAATAATACAACCAAGGGATAATAAAAGATACATAAAATGAATTATCCTCACAAGAGGACAAAATAGGTGTAGGGATTCCATAGGAATCTCCTACTTACATAATGCAAGTAAAGATTAATTTCTAACATGACCTAATTTTAGGATTTGTATTTATTTTTTATTCACATCTCCTCATTCTACTATCCCTTTATTTCTCATTCACTATTTAAAATGCTTTTGACTGTGTCTTCACCTTCATTCAGTGTCATGCACACTGTTATTTATGCTAAAAAATGATCAATACACTCGTTAAGTGAAATAATATAGTAAAAAATTATATTAGAAGTGTGAATCTCTATTTCCTTGAATTGAAATATGTTTTCTCCTCTTTAAGATACTATTGTTCTCTTTTATAAATATGCTTTTCCTTTATGACCTCAATCGATGAATGACATTGTAAATCAATGCTTATTTGTATTTAACCATTGCCCCTAAAATTTCAATATTGTCCTCTTATTGTTTCATGATTGTTCTTTGATTTTAACATTGCACTATATCATTGTTTGAAATAATTGACCACTATTTTTTCCTTGAAAGTGAACCTCATTCATTACATTTATATTTTCTCTTTGCTATCTTTCTTTATCTTATGCATTTCATTTCTCTAAGACCAACTTGTATTATGTGTATGTATCTTGTTCATGACAAGTTGTAACAATAATGTCTGATTATCTGTCTTTTCACTCTTTTGTCCTTCATTGATTTGCCTTCATTTATCATATGTCCACAATATTCTCTTCACTTCTTAGGTATCTTCTACATTTTCTTATATCTATTCATAACAGTATCCATCACTATTTTCATATATTTTTCATCATTGTTTTACCAATCATGACATGCAATTTGTATTCTTTCTTGCATATGACTTCCCTTTCATTAAATGTGTTTGCTTTATGATAACATGTAATAATTTTGAAGGTACAACAATGAATATGTTCTTACCTTTGTGTTATGAACTCTAAAAACACTATGTCATGCCCAAAATTTAGGGCAAAAACACACCAACAATTAAAAAAAAAAAACTTAATACAAACTAAAGTTGCAGTTACAAATGTCCATGTGTTTACTAAATTCATTTCAGAGTTTACGTCTATAAAGGAAATCATCAGTTTCGTAAAGGTGTTAATTTTTAATTGATTGGGGTTGAGGGGGATCGTGATGACCTATGTCAACATCCCTCAACTAGTTGATTAGTTAGTTACAACTAAATGTCCAAGTTAAAAGAGGAAAATTTGTCTAGAGGGTTCAATACTAAATCTTATCGCTAATGGGGGGTATAATGTTGATTGATTTTAATTCCATTAATTAAGCTCCTCTTAACTAGGTTAAACATTGAATTAAATGAATTAATTAATAATGACAAATTTAATTATCTTTGATTCAGTTAACCTTTAGAATCCCATTTAAAAGAGTTTGATGATGAAAATTAATTAATTACTTATTCACGACAACGTAAATAATACTTGAACTTTAATCATCCCCATTATAAAATTAGCTTTGAATTTTCATTTAACAATATTTAATAAGAATGCTTAATCTTATCTTATCTAGTTAAGTTAATATGACCTTAAGGTAAAGTCTACTCTCAACCCTAACGATCAATTAAGCTATACACTTTAATTGAGTCACAAAATTATTGCCTCTTTAATATTATTATTTATTTATTAAAATAATTTCATAAATAGTTTATTTACAATCCACGTTATACATCATTAACTTTATTCGATGTAATCTAATTGTTAATACATTTATTAGCCATCAAAATTTCCATCTATGGTAAAAAATATTAGTGTTAATATCAATCTTAATGTGGTTCTATAGTAACCATCATTAAATTAATCATGTTTGAAACTCATCATCATTTCTAAAAGGTTATAGCGATGTTAATTGAGTTAATTAAATAACATTATAAGGTCTGTCCTATAAAATGTAATATTCTAAATTACTTGCCACTTTCAACCTCAAGGGTTATTACAATTAACAACCTTCTTGTTAAAAGATAATCTTTTAATAAAAATAAAACCAACAATTATTGTTCTTTCTCTTTTTACCACAATGGTATGATACAAGGGCTATTTCAACACTTAGGGTGCAAATAAGGAAAATCTTCCATTCCCAAGATTTTTCCTTCTATTCACCAAGATTCCCAGCAACATAAGGACCTGAAATATAAACTTTTATCTTGACCATGGGATGCTCACCTCCTAGTCTAGGCCTCAAAGAGGCCACCCCCGAGCTTGGGGAACCAAGTTTATACAAGATACATACATTCAAACAATATTTACATAGAAAACAAGCTTACAAATACACCCAACCAATACTTCACTATGGGTCTCACAATGACCCTAAAAATGGGGTGAAAGGTCAAACCACCTACCCATTTGGGAGAAAAAGGAAATCAAATAGAATAGTCCTTCAACAAGTCATTTCCTCCACACTTTCACATTTCATCCTGCCAAAAATAGTCACATAGCATGTTCAATAACAAATGTCTAATAACTTCCTTATGGCTTCCTATCATAACAAGCTACAAGCCTACCATAGACCCCATAATCCATGGTGCATCCCTCTCTCCCAAGGAGAGAGACTCTACACCAAATGGTTTTCCTAATACCCTTCACCCCCAAGGTTACTCTACCCTCCCAAGGGTGAGTGTGCCTTGAGACTCCCATACACAAGATAATTTGCAATACAATACAAAATAAAATCATAACACAACAATGGATACAACAAGACTACCATTGCAACATTCAAACAAGCTGTAATATCTTACTTCAAAAAATTTCACATAACATAAGCATGTGCAACAAATAATTAGAGAGCCACCAACCTAAGTCCAAAGATTAAGGAAAGTATGTTGAAGAAGAGCTCCTTTTACCAAGTCTGTCATTTTTCCCAAAATTCACTAATTATAGCAAGTCTCTAAGATAGAGAGTGGGTGTTCAAACTCTCAACAATGGAGGGTCTCCACTAAAAAAGCCTCTACACATTCCCCACAAATCTCTTGGGATGAGGTTAGTATCCTATTGCTTTGGTCTTCCCAAAACCTCTTACAATCTTACTAAAAGTGGATCTTAGAAAAGGTAACACAAAAAGTGGACAAGGTATTTGCATCCTAATGGAGGATGGTCTAACCAAGACCATGCTCCCAAAAGTTGATTTTCATCAATCTTGAAAATCCAACTTTCAGAAGGGACTTTTGGTCAACTATGAGTTGTCCTAGGGTTAAAAATAATCCTTACCCATTGGTATACCAAGTGGGCTTTCTAAAAAGGGTCCAAACACAACCTAGGTATCCTTTTTGCACCCCAAAAACCCACTTAAAGCTTTTCCACGAAATTCAAATTAAATGACCCTAGCTCAAGCTCTCTAAACCAAGAGGGTCACATGAGAATATCATTTGGTACTTACCTAGGTTGGTGGTCATCCAATCCTCAAGTGGACATGTCATTTCCACATGTACACAATACAAGTGTCAAGTGACACCATACATTTTACACATCACAAAGACACATGACATTTCCACTTGAGCATTCACACAATTAGAAATAAAATTAAAAATTTACAATGAACATACATTCAAGCACATACTATTACAAAATAAGGTCATTTAAACGAGGTTGTGTCTCTCATTAGATGCAACCTTGGCTTGCACTGAATTCACATAGGCCTAAACTTGGTTCCCAGATTTATTACCATGGTCAAATTTCCTGCACACTCAAATATCACTAGTCCAAGAAATCACAAATATATAACATATATGAAATGAAAATCAGTCAAACATTTAAAAAACATCTACATCACCATGTAACTAGTTTGGAATTCACATAACATGATCAATTTAGCTACTTCCCACATGAAATAATATGCAGCTAACATTTATTTCTCAACAGGAATTCACAATTCATCGTAATGTACCATTTACCCAAAACAATGTTCGCAAATCAATTTCCTCATGAAAACATAAGTTCATACCGATTCTTCACACAATTTTCAATTGACATCAATTTATCTTTAGAACACAATTAACACAATTCTCAATTTTCCAATATAGTTTAATCCCATTTGCATCATCACAGTAATCTAATCCCGCCAAACATAATGCATGAAATAATAACTCATCGTAACCTTTAAGCACATACCATTGATTAGAATCACAACACATCCTATTGCGAATACCATTTCCTTAGTTTCAATTAATACATACAAATACAATACTCAACTACATCGCTATAAAAATTAGTTACACCAATTAGCCTTACTGCAACATAATGCATCATAGAGTCTTCATCATGAGTAAGGGGGTAAATAGAGTACACCAAAATCCATTATGATCCAATAAGGTATATATCGATAATGTAACATAAATAATTCACATACTAGGTCCATCATAAGGATAAATGAACTGTTATGATGACCCATACATGGTCTCTATAATACCAATCATAACTATAGCGGTAATCTACGAATAAAGAAAGGCTAAATCAAACCGAGTGATTCACATAAAGGCCTTTCACGAGAATATAACAGTATCAAAATATCATCTCAACTAGTCATATCATAACATAAAAGGATCTCACAATGCATCTCAAGTCTAAGGCATGTCACATAAATCAAGTAGACAAGAGATCACCCCGAGGGTACCAGCTCACACTGGTTCAACCTAGACATGAATACTAGAATAACTCCCCTCCCCATCCTTCAAGATGTCAAACATAGAAGGGGAATAAGGGAGGCCCTACATCATCCCCCCCAAGGGATAGGCTTACTCTTGGAAGCTGAAGCATCAAACTAAAGGTATCACACCAAGGTGAAAAATCAATAATTGTTCCAAATGTGAGTACACATATTGGGTCTTTCCTTCATGTCAACACATCTATTTCTAACCATCCAAATTGATATAAGCTGGAGGATCTATCACACATTAAAAGAGTATCAACACTCTCACAAGGACATTAGTCATGGACACAACACAATTTAGAAGAAAAACACATCCACTAAGGTATCTGCCACCCAAGACACAACACAACCCCCATTACTTCATCAGGGGGAATCCAATAATGAACATTACCCTCCAAGTTCCTTCTTCATTCGCAGTGCTAAGAACACAGGAAACCTGAGAAAACATAAACTCGATTAACAATAAGATACAACCACATTTTTTGGGGTGTATCCTTACATTCAACCCTAAGAAAAGGTGATGATTCTTTACCCAAATTGCACCCTTCAAAGGGATACCACCCCTAAATCAAGCACACCAAAATAAATACACACACATAAGGTTTTCTCTAGAGAGAAAGAATGCTTACCAAATTAAAGGTCAAATGTACTTCCATTCGATGGGATAAATAGGGCACAACTGAATCTCCTAATGTAGGAGAAATGAAATCCTATGGCGACGAGGGATCCTTCATTATAGGGAAAATGATCACTTACCTACTGGACCCCAGTCTTACCTTACACCATGTGGCAATGGATCCATAAAGAGGACATCCTCTTACTCTTATATTCGCACCAACTCAATAGAGGGTAATTTTATCCCAAAGAATTTTCATGCTCCTTCATCCCACTGCTAGGAATGTCACTTAACAATCTATCCTTTGGTACCCTAAACCTCTAACATGGAGTCTCACTAAGAGTGATAAGGAAACCTAACAAAAACTTAATCATATCTATATATGAAGACAATGATGTAATCACTTCATCGTTATAGGATCACCAAGGCCCACAACATGGGCCAAAACACAAGCAGACTAAATCATTATTAAATATTCATCATAGTATTTCTCAGAAAAAGGGAACATCACAAGTCCTAACTCACATCAAGGGCAAGCAGGAACTCCACTGAGCATGCACGCTACAGCTTAATGCTAGGTTTCAATACTTGACCAATGTTGAATAAGATGTACAAGCTCATCAATTGGGGTAGCATCTATACACTGATTCTGATTTTTAGGCCAAAGGAGGTTGTAGGAACATCCAATTATCCTTTAGCTTTAATAATCATGTCACTAGAGTCCTCCTCTCATGATACATACTTTACCATAAAATCACATAATGTGGTATGCACACCCATTCATGGCCAGATTCAATTCTTATGTTTGGGAATAACCTGTGCCACCATGCATTAATATTATTACCAGTTGGCACTCGCTTTCAAGTTAAAAATAATTTCCAACCCTGCTACACCTTAAAAAAAAAGAGTTGAGACCCTATATCCCCAGTTTAGTATTACCCAAAAAGGAAAAATAATGTGTTCTCCTTGATTTTCTCCCTTATACACACTATCATTGATCCACATTGGGCCTAATAGAGTCACAAAACATAGGACTGGCCAGCATAAGAAAATGTTTAGAATAGTCACCGTAAACAAAAGAGTAAAACCCAAAGGGGAAATTAAAAATTTTAACAATAAATTTCAAAATGAGCCCATTTCAACAATAAATCCAAGGTGAAAACCTTCATAAGAAATAGATACAAAATTGGTGACTAATTCCAATTAAAATAAATACCCAAAAGATGCTAGTCCAAACATGTGGAAAGTTCCACCAAGAAAATAAACAAATCCAAAAAGTCATTCACAGAACAATGCGACTGAAATTAGACACATAAGAGGGAGTACCACCAAGGATTCTAAGGGAAACACTACTTAGTGTCCTCAAGGCACATACCCAAAGCAGTGTACCCTACCTACACATCATTATACTTCTGGTAACCGAAGAAATTTAAGGGCCAATACATATTTCCTTTATCTTCCACGGGCATGCAATACTTTCCATTTGGCATGATATTACCATCTCAATCCCTATGTCAAAGGATCAGCACAAGGTTACAACATAAATCATGAACTCTTGGAGGGGGTTTCTCACTGATCTACAAAAAGGGTGACAAACAATCACAAGGTTTCTTCCCATCATTGGGGTACAACTTACTATACAAGCCCCAAATTGGATTCAATGGTTTAAAACTCTAAGGTTTTGGTAGAGAAATCTAATCCACCCAAGGAGAATAGTTTTTTCAAGCTCAAGGGTCTCATTGTACCCAGTGTATGAGACCTCACAAGGAAAGGATGTTAGGCACACATGATGCCTCAAATAGGATTAACCCATACGGATGTCACACATGTGCACAATTGTTAGAATAATAAGTAGAAAAATGCAAATATTAATGCATGAAAGAGAACACAAAGACATAGAGATTTAACATGGTTCACCCAATCCCTGGGCTATGTCCACGAAAAATGAGTCCAATATCTTTATTATTATCCAGTAATTACAATCTGAAACCTGCAAATCAATACCGTCACAAGAAGCTATGAAAATCCCTCATACAATGAAATCTCAAAACCCTAAGCCCTTTTCACAAGCATATTTGACCTAACCTAATTAGGGCAAAAAATACTCTGACTAATAGAAAATCAATGTTCGACCCTTGACCCCACCTGGGGCGCTGCCCCAGGACCCCGCAAGGGGCTCTGCCCCTTGACCCCGAGCTTGGGGCCCATATAGATATGTCTGGGGGGAAACCGCGCCGAAAGAAACTGAGTCTGATTAGGCTTCACATACATAAAAATCTCCCACTTGGAGACTGATCATAATCCACAACAATATCCTCCCACTTGGAGACTGATCGACCAAACCTATAACTCCCACTGGAATAAAGAAATCACCCTGGACTCTGTTGTTCTTTTATTCTGTTCAGTCTAAAAGACCAACCGAAGCTGAAGAGGAATTCGGCTTCTCCCTTGTCACTGTCTTTGTAAACATATCTGCTGGATTAACATCTATATGTATCTTCTCCAACTTTAACTGTCCATCATCCAAAACTGACCTAATGAAATGATATCGCAATTGTATGTGCTTTGTTTTTTAGTGCAAAGTAGAATTCTTTGCAAGATGAATGGCACTCTGACTATCTGAATATAAATAATTATCTGCCTATGGATGTCCCAATTCTTCCATGAAGAATTGAAGCCATATCATCTCCTTGGTTGCCTCTGTAGCAGCAACATACTCTGCCTCTGTAGTGGATAACGCATTCACCTTTTGTA
>MU227155.1:434768-518914 GCA_018584345.1 Thuja plicata
TTAAACTCATTTAAATGATCAGTGACTGATCCACCTTCTACCATTTTCATGTTAAATAAACGCTTCATGAGAAATACCTTGTTTGAAGCTAAAGGCTTTTCATACAACTTCACTAGGGTTTCCATCAAATCTTTAGCTGTCGTTGCTCCAGTAATATTGAATGCCACCGATTGTGCCAAGCATAAATGAATACTCCCCAATGCCTTCCTATCCAAAATATCCCAATCTTCCTTAGACATTGTTGCCTCTTTCTTGGCTATTCCCTCTAATGGCCACCATAGATCCTTCTAATAGAGATAGTCCTCCATTTGCATCTTCCATAACTAGAAGTTCTGCCCATTAAACTTATCAACCTTCAGCCTACCCTCGTCTGCCATTTCTCCCACTTAACCGAGAGACTCTCCCACTAACTCGTGAGACCTACTTCAGAGAATAAATGAAAGAACAAACGAAAAAACCTCGCTCTGATACCACTTGTTAGAATAATAAGCAGAAAAATGCAAATATTAATGCATGAAAGAGAACACAAAGACACAGAGATTTAACGTGGTTCACCCAATCCCTAGTCTATGTCCACCAACAGTGAGTCCAATATCTTTATTATTATCCAGTAATTACAATCTGAAACCTACAACTCAATACCGTCACAAGAAGCTATGAAAATCCCTCGTACAATGAAATCTCGAAACCCTAAGCCCTTTTCACAAGCATATTTGACCTAACCTAATTAGGGAAAAAAATACTCTGACTAATAGAGAATCAATGGTCGACCCTTTACAATATTAATAAGTCATTGTTAGCATTGAGGGGCGCTGCCCCTTGACCCCTCCCTGGGGTGCTGCTCCACAGGGCCCCCACAAGGGGCGCTGCCCCTTGACCCCGAGCTTGGGGCCCATATAGATATGTCTGGGGGGGAAACCACGCTAAAAGAAACTGTTTCTGATTAGGCTCCACATACATAACAATAATAACACATCCTTTGTCCATAGATTAAGTCTACCAAGCATTCTAGAGATAATGATAGTTAACTCAAATGACCTACCTCCATAAGTAATCACCTTTCCATCATCAATAAGTATCTCTTTTTGTTATTTACCGAAGTGTACACACATAATTGTATAAGCGAAAAACACAATGATGCTGAAATTTAAGGTGCCCATGTACAACTTGGTTTTGTCTTATACCACTCACACTGATGTGATAACAAAGTAGGTGCAGTGCATCACACCCCATTAGGATTAAATCAGAAATCCCTCTAACCATGCTAGGATACCATTAAACAATACTAACCATGCATAGACACATAAGGAAGAAAGCCACTCATAGGATTTTAAACAATACAACGAACAAGGGTCGACATAAATATACCAGCCATTGAGCTAAACCATATGGCATCACTACCACAATTGTTAACACATTCGCAATTGTTCACTAAACTCTCAAACACCTATATAAATGCAAAAACCAAGCATTCTAAGGGACTTGGAAGGGGTGCTCATATCAGGAAATCATCCATCAAAAGAAGGTACTACTTAGGTTGGTTCCAAAAGGGTACTCCAAATTTTCCACAATAGGGCACCCGAACATTGATAATCTCAAGTTTACAATACAAACGTGATCCTACGCATCTACAACATCTTATATTTGAGAACATAACATTGTGATCCCAACATATGAATATGGAATCTATTAAGTACATGTCTCGCAAGAATTGTCCCTAAAATTTGAGATGAGGGTAGAAGTCTATTTGGGAGGGGTCCTTGATCCCTTCCGAAACCTCTACCTCTCGCCCTACATCCCCACATGTCGCGAGGACATGTCCTCATTCTCATTTAGTTTCTGCATGTTAGTAGCGTAACTAGGGGTTTCCTACCCAAGCATAATATATTCCTAGGTGAAGCGTAATGGTTTTAAGGTTCCTAGTGTTGAACATGGCTCTGATACCAAAATGTCATGCCCAAAATTTAGGGCAAAAACACACCAACATTTAAAAAAAAAAACTTAATACAAACTAAACTTGCAGTTACAAATGCCCAAAGTGTTTACTAAATTCATTACAAAGTTTACGTCTATAAAGGAAATCATCAGTTTCCTAAAGGTATTAATTTGTAATCGATTGGGGTCGAAGGGGATCATGACCTGTGTCAACATCCCTCCACTAATTTATTAGTTAGTTACAACTAAATGTCCACGTTAAAAGAGGAAAAATTATATATAGGGCTCAATACTAAATCTTATCGCTAATGGGGGTTCTAATGTTGATTGATTTTAATTATATTAATTAAGCTCCCCTTAACTAGGTTAAACATCACTTTAAATGAATTAATTAATATTGACAAATTTAATTATCTTTGATTTAGTTAACCTTTAGAATCCCATTTAAACAATTTTGATGATGAAAATTAATTAATTACTAATTTACAACAATGTAAATAATATTGAAATTTAATCAGCCCCATTATAAAATTAGCTTTGAATTTTCATTTAACAGTATTTAAAATAAGAATGCTTAATCTTATCTTATCTAGTTAAGTTAATCTAACCTTAAGGTTAAGTCTACTCTCAACCCTAATGATCAATTAAGCTATACACTTTAATTGAGTCGTGACATTATTGCCTCTTTAATCTTCTTATTTATTTATTAAAATAATGTTGTAATTAATTTATTTATCTTTTCGTTATACATCATTAACTTTATTCGATGTAATCTAATTGTTAATACATTTATTAGCCATCAAAATTTTCATCTATGGTAAAAATATTAATGTTGGTATTGATCTTAATATGGTTCTATAGTAACCATCATAAAATTAATCATGTTTGAAACTCATCATCGTGTCTAAAAGGTTAAAGTGATATTATTTAAGTTAAACATTATATGGTTTTTCCTATAAAATGTAATCTTCTAAATTACTTGCCACTTTAAACCTCAAGGGTTAATTACAATTAACCACCTTGTTGTCAAAAGATAATCTTTTAAGAAAAATACAACTAGAAATTATTGTTCTTTCTCTTTTTACAACAATGGTTTGATACAAGGGCTATTTAAACATTTAGGGTGCAAATATGGAAACTCTTCCATTCGCAAGTTTTTTTCTTCTATTCACAAAGATTCCCAACAGCATAAGGACCTACAAAATAAACTTTGAGCTTGACCATGGGATGCTCAGCTCCCAATCTAGGCCTCAAAGAAGCCACCCCCGAGCTTGGGGAAACAAGTGTAGACATGATACATACATTCAAACAAAATTTACATAGAAAATAAGCTTACAAATACACCCAACTAACGCTTCACTATGGGTCTCACAAGAACCCTAAAAATAGGGTGAAGGTGGACCAAGTACCCATTTGGGAGAAAAATGCAATCAAATATAATAGACCTTCAACAAGGTATTTCCTCCACGCTTTCACATTTCATCCTTCCAAAAATAATCACATGGCATGCTCAATAAAAAATGGCCAATAAATTCCTTATGGCTCCCTAACATAACAAGCTACAAGTCTACCATGGACCCCATAATCCATGATTCATCCCTCTGTCCCAAGGAGAGAGACTCTACACCAAAGGGTTTTCCTAATACCCTTCAGCCCCAAGGTTAATCTACCCTCCCAAGGGTGAGTGTGCCTTGAGACTCTTATACACAAGGAAATTTGCAACATAATACAAAATAAAATCACAGCACAACAATGGATACAACAAGACTATCATTGCAACATTCAAATAAGATACAATATCTTATTTCAACAAATTTCACATAACATAAGCATGTGCAAAAAATAAGTAGAGAGCCACCAACCTAAGTCCAAATATTAAGGCAAGTATGTTGAAGGAGAGCTCCTTTTACCAAGTCCATTCTTTTTCCAAAACTTCACTAAGTATAGCAAATCTCTAAGATAGAGAGTGGGTGTTCAAACTCTCAACAATAGAGGGTCTCCACTAAAAAGGCCAATACACATTCCCCATAACTCTCTTGAGATGAGGTAAGTCTCCTATTGATTTGGTCTTCCCAAAACCTCTTACAAGCTTACGAAAAATGGGTCTTAGAAAAGGTAACTCAAAAAGTGAACAAGGTATTTTCATCCTAATGGAGGGTGATCTAACCAAGACCATTCTCCCAAAAGTTGATTTTCGTCAATCTTGAAAATCCAACTTTTGGAAGGGTATTTTGGTCAACTATGAAGACCAGAAGGCAATGCACGAGTTGCACATGTAGATGAGGATGCTAATTTTTTGCATTCTAAAGATGTTGAAAGAGGAGAGGTCCTTGTCACCAGAAGAGCCTTGCTAAATGATGAGAATGAATCTTGGTTGATAAATTGAAGTTAGAGAGAAGAAAGCATTTGAATCCCTACTTGGTTGCAGAAGGATCACAAGGTTTTTGTCAATGAACAATGTTTGGTAAAGTTCAAAATTGGAAACTATCATGATGAGCTATTATGTAATATTATGTCTATGGATGTTTGTCATCTAATGTTAGGGAGACCATGACAGTTTGATCTTCATACAATACATGATGGGTATGCAAATACCTATTCTTTGACAAAGGATGGAATCAGACACAAGCTGAATGCATTAAAAGAAACAAAGGAAAAGGTATGTAGAAATGCCAGAATGTGATTAGTTGGTGTAAGGAAGTTTATAAAAGGCATGAAGCATGAGCGTATGTGTTTTTCTTTAATCTAAAAAGTTGATAAAGAGGGAGTAGAAGATGTACCATTGGAAGTTGTAGATTTATTGGGTGAGTTTTAGGATATTGTATCTGATAATGTACCTGATGGATTGTCACCAATAAGAAATATTAGTCATCAAATGGCCTTGATTCCTAGAGCCAATTTGCCAAATAAGGCATCCCATAGAATGACTCCAACAGAGAGTGAAGAGTTGAATATAAAAGTGCAAGAATTGTTGAATAAAGGGTTGATTCAAGAGAGTTTGACTCCATGTGTTATACGTGTACTACTAGCACCAAATAAAAATGGATAATGGAGGATGTGTATAGATTCTTGAGCTATCAATAAGATTAATATAAAGTATAGATTTCCCTTACCAAGGATGGATGACATAGTGGCTAGCTTGAGTGGAGTTGAGTACTTCACAAAGATAGATCTAAAGAGTGGATATCACCAAATATGGATTAGAGATAGAGATGAATGGAAGACAGCCTTCAAGACAAAGGAGGGCTTGTATGAGTGGTTAGTCATGTCTTTTGGGCTAACCAATGTACCGAGCACATTAATGTAGCTCATGAATGATGTATTGAAAGAATTTATGAGTTAGTTTGTTATTGTTTACTTGGATGATATTTTTATATTTAGTAAGACATTGGAAGAGAATATGATGCATATTTGTAGGGTGCTTAAGAAATTATGAGAAGAAAAGTTATTGATTAACTTGAAGAAGTGCAGTTTTATGAAGGAGTTAGTGCACCTGGGATTTGTTGTCTTAGAAAATGGTCTTAAGATGGACCCAGCAAAAGTGAAGGCTATTCTCGAATGGCCTACTCCAAGGATTACAACTAAGGTGAGATCTTTTCATGGTTTGGCTATTTTTTATAGAATGTTTATCAAAAATTTCAATAGTATTTGTGGCCCCCTAACCAAAACAATGAGAGGGGAAAAGAAAGAGTTTATGTCGACTACAAAAGTAACAAAGAGGTTTGATTTGTTGAAAAGAAGAGTTACAAAACAACATGTTTTGGAACTTCTATATTTTAATAAGGTATTTCAAGTAGACTATGATGTTAGTGGAAATGCCATTGGAATTGTTTTGAGTCAGGAAGGTAAACCCATTGATTATTTTAGTGAGAAGTTGAATGATGCCAAAAGAAAATATTATGTCTATGATCAAGAGTTTTATGTTATAGTTCAAGCACTGAGGGCATGGAGACGTTATCTTTTTCCTAAGGAGTTTGTCTTATTTACTAATCATCAAGCTTTACAGTATTTGAATAGTCGGGGAAAGTTGAATCAAAGGCATTTAAAATGGGTTGAGATTTTGTAGAGTTACACTTTTGTTTTAAAGCATAGGAGTGGAAAGTCTAATAGAGTTGAAGATGCCTTGAGTAGGAGGCATAATTTTTTGATAGAGATGCAAGTTGAAGTTGTTGGGTTTCATGAACTCAAGAGTTTGTATCCAAAGGATCCTGATTTTGGTGAGGTCTGGAGAAATTGCATGGAGCCTATTACATTAGACAAGACCAAGTGGTTGGATTTAATAATTGAAGATGAGATGTTATTCAAAGGAAGTAAGTTGTGCATTCCTAAGAGTTCCATGAGAGAGAACCTAATCAAAAAGAATCATAGTGGAGGATTGGATGGAAATTTTGGTTGAGATAAGACTATTTCTCTAGTTAGTGAGAATTATTATTGGCCATCATTGCGGAAAGATGTTAATATTTGTGCAAAGTTATAGAATATGTCAGAAGGGAAAAGGGACCAAACAAAATATAGGGTTATATCAGCCATTACTTGTACCAAAGAGGCCATGGGAGGATATCAATATGGACTTTGTTCTTGGTTTACCAAGGACCCAAAGAGAACATGATTCTATTTTTATGGTGGTAGACAAATTCTCAAAGATGACACATTTCATTCCTTGTAAGAAGACTAATGATATTGTTCATGTGGAAGAATTATTTTTTAAAGAAGTGGTGAGACTACATGGTCTACCAAAGAGTGTAGTTTCAGATCAAGACACCAAGTTTGTTGGGTAATTTTGGAGGAAATTGTGAAAAAAGTTGAAGACAAATTTGAAGTGCATTTCAGTGCACCATCCACAAAGTGATGGACAAACATAAGTGGTTAATAGGAGTTTGGGGAACCTATTTATATGCTTAGTAGGAGATAAGCCCAAGGGGTGGGATATGATTTTACCACAAGCAAAAATTTCATATAATAATTATATCAATAGGAGCACTGGTAAATTACTATTCCAAATAGTATACATGAGAGTAAACCTAGGAGTGCTTTTGAGTTAAGGAAATTGGACAAAGGAGAGAAGAGTAGTGTCGAGGTTGAAGACTTTGTAGAACACGTAAAGAATATACATGAAGAGGTGAAAATGTATATTACTAAAATGAATTTTCATTATAAGGCTAAGGCATATCAGAAGAGGAGATATAAAGAATTTTAGATTGGTGATGAAGTCGTGATTCATTTGCAAAGACAGAGATTTCCAATACGAACATATAATAAGTTGAAGATGAAGAAATTTGGACCATGAAAAATCTTAAGGAGCATGATTCTGGAAATGATTGTGAGGTAGATTTTCTAGATGGACATAATATTTCCCCTGTGTTCAACATTTCAGATTTGGAAGAGTATCATGAAGGAAGCAATGAAGATGCAATAGCAGAACCACAGTAGAATATCTTGACACCTACTTACCTGCATAAGAGATAGAGGACATTTTGGATAGTCATATGGGCAGAAGCACAAGAAACAAACAATATGAAGAGTTCTTGGTTAAATGGAAAGGACATCCTATTGAAGATTCATCATGGCTATCAAAATCATAACTCAATCATCTTGGTTTTCCTCTGAATACCTAAGATGTGACAAGATCACTTCTCACATTACTCCGGGTGTCTGATGCAGGAGCATCTAGGGTGTAAGAGCAATCTTGCATCACCAATAATAATAATAATAATAGTAATAATAATAATAATAAAACAAAAATTTATTAAAAAAATAAAAATAAAATAAAAAATAAAAATCAAGGAGAGAGAACGTGACAAAAATGTAATAAAATACAAATTATAAAGTTACTTTTGTAACTTTTCATTTACCAACGTGCATAGGTGGCATTTTAGAAGTATATGGAAAGTTCCTATTTAATTAAATGCTTTATTCATTTATTAAATTATAGCATACATTTAATATTTGTAGCAAGGTAATTGCACCTACCTTTTATCCCACATTGCTTGTGTTTGTAATCTCTTGGGTGGGAACTACTATATATACTCATGGAAATCAATTGAAAGGTTGTTGGAAATTTTGTAAGATTCTTAAGAAGAAATGATAGTATCCTTAAGAAGTTGTAAGCTTGTGAGCTCTAGTTTGAGTATTTGAAAGCCAACTTGGCTAATGTTTGTAGATTAAACATTTTCTCTTGCATTTCTTAAGTTGTTCTTGTGTTTTATTGTTGAGTTATTTTTGGAGAGTGTAATGATCTTATATTACACTAAGAAGTGGTAGTGATCTCTTTCAAATAAGTTGTAAGAATTTTATCCTCAAGCATTTGAAAGCATTTTTATTCTCTCTTTGCCTCTATGTTGTTTTGTCTTTGGTTATAAGTTGGTAAGGGTGGTGTGACCCTTCATCACTAAGGCCCCTTTCTAACACTAAATTGGTAATGTGGGATGGCCCACATTCAATTCATTTTATAATTAAGTGTTTTTATGTTTGTTAATTAGGGGACTTGTGATTTTTTTAGGTTACTAGATGAATAGTTAATGGTGCAAAAGGGGTTATACGATGAACGATTATCCCTATTGGATATTCATTTTTTAAATGGACAACCACAAATCAATGCATTCATTTTCCACATTCAAATGTTTTTATAAGAGCTAATTATAATACAATGTATACATATTCACACAATAGTGTAAGAATCTCCAATAAATAAATAGATAAATAAAGAATCAAATTAAAAACTGAATTTATGAATCCATCATAGTAATCAGACATAAATGGCTAGTAAGTGCAATATGCGATGTTTGATTCTTACCCTTTTATATTCATTTTCATTCATTTTCATCTGTGATAAATGAGAAATGCATTTACCATGCAACCCGATATTAGGTGCTTCAATATGGGGGTATGGGCTCTATAAGGGCATTTCTTGTTGAACTATGTTGCATTGTGCCAATTTAGAGTGAATTATACTTGTGCAACACAATTCAACACCATAAATGTCTTTATATTCATGTTCCATCATTGGTGGTCTATTATCCCTACTGTACATTCAATTCTAAAAGTCAAAGAACTCATTTTCACATATGAATGCTCTTATAAGAGGGAATTTCCAACTTAATTTTCATTACAAATTCTCCTATTTTTCACTAAATATCCTCTACATAATGTTGAGCTTAAAAAGACCAACTCTTCACATTTTTTATTGAAGGTTTCTTATTCAGGTTGGTACCTTCAGATACCATTTAATTCATGTTTTCATAAATCAAACTACTATTTTGGCATGTGTTCATTGCATACATTATTTAGAGGCATATAAATTATACTATTTTTAGTTAGCTATTAATGATCATGTAACACCCCACTAGGGAACCTTATAGGACAACCTATAAATGCTTAAAGAACATGACACTTTAAAAAAATCTATAATAACATGGTGTTACACATATTGAAAATTGAATTAAATGATACACTATATTGTTAACATGAATAACACTAAACATCATAAGATTATACCATGTCCTCTTAGGTTCCTCGATGTCACTACTAAGAATGCGTAAACACATGATCTAATCTAAGAAACCATAAAG
The DNA here is from genome assembly GCA_018584345.1 of Thuja plicata. Taxonomy (NCBI): domain Eukaryota; kingdom Viridiplantae; phylum Streptophyta; class Pinopsida; order Cupressales; family Cupressaceae; genus Thuja; species Thuja plicata. Next base: position 444,272 of record MU227155.1, read on the forward strand.
AGGTAAAGAATAAGTTAATCATTAATAATCTATGTTTATTTTAAACCTCATATTCCTATACTCCTAATCCACAACAAATAGTATACAAGTACATTATGATTATCAACATCAACCCATCTAACTAGATAATATGTTTTATTACATCATATTACAGTTACATTTACATGCCTCTTTACAGAGGGTATATAATTACATTGTCATGATCACAATTACAACCATCTCTTGTGAGGAGTATGTAAATTGCATCAATATATATAATACATGAGTACCGTATGAAAAATATATCAGAATGCACAACATGAAGATATCTAATGCAGTAATGAGTGAAGGCACTGGAACAAGAATTCATCCATTAAATCATGAACAACTAAACCTTGATGAAATTTTTTTACCACCCAACCACATGGAACCTAAAGGCCCACTCCCATTGTGCTCAGGAGTTAAAACACCAGGGGCCTACACCACATAATAAAAACAAGGGTATAACACAAAGAAATCAATCATAACACCAAGGATAACTAGAGGAGATTCTAAGACATATGCCAGAAAATGCCATCACATAGTTCTCGACTATCCTAGGTTACCTTGGAAGTCTCTCCCTAATCCTTGACCCCTAGGTGAGAAATCATGTGGAACCTGTTAGCGATTTTTCTTGCTACCTTCAATCCTAAGAGAAAACATAAGACCTATATATCGTGAGAATAAAAATATAGAGAATATACCCAACTCTATCCACAAATCAAAGACGAGAAAATATAACATAATAAGGCATAACAACATTCTTCACTTCGAGCTCTACTAGACTCAGGAGGGTGTTCCTATTTATAGGATTGGACAATATTATAAAATCATATTGAACAACAACTCTAAACCTTTTAAAGTGTATAGTTCTTAGATCAACATGTGGTGAGTGTTTAAACTTTACCAACTTTATCCACAATCCCACTTGCATTAAGCACTTGTTGAGAACAACATTAACTTATACCTATACTAAAAATATGAAATTAAAATGATTTTGATTTTGAATGACGAAGCCAAACTGAAATAGAACTTGCAAAGGATTGACCAATAATTAGATAAGGGCAACAAAGTCAAATAAAAAGCATCTCACATTGCAATACCTAAAACATACCTTGAAGATCTTGAAAATGTTATCACCTAGCAATAAAAATATCACTAATACATATCACACAACCATTCTTTACAATTCATCTAGAAACATAAATTCCTCATTCTATTTATCAAAGCAATTACATTGCTCCTAGAGAAGAGGGCAATAATAAATGAAATCCAAGACAATAAGTGTGTCTGCAAAGGTGAACAATCCTTGATTATTTCAACTTAAAGAATCTACATTTTTAGACTGGAGATAATTGTAAGATAAGAAAAAATCATGGAGCTCAATTCAAGGCATAGAAGACATTACAAAATAGAAACAACTGACTATATGCATGCATCCTAACTCAAATACTTTGCAATATTTATAAATTTTTTGCCTGCACTTGCATAAATCAGAGAATTGGAACCCTTTTTTCTCAAATGTTCTTCCAAAAATCATTTCCTTAAAAAGGAGGCCCTGTATTCCCTTTTATAATCTGGGGGAGTGAACAATATTTAGGCCTTTACAAAAATATCTACCTAGTAGTAGGTAACTTCTATCAGACAAAACATTTAGTGACCAACTGACAACTTTCAGATATTCCTTCATTCCTCTATAGAGAAGTAGTTGTGCAGATTTGTTCAAAAACATTCTCCTATGAACTCATATAAGATTATCAAAAATATAGATGAGGTGTCCATGGCTTCTAGATCTAAATCATATCACAGTCCATCAAACCTTTATCATTTATTAAAAATCACCTTCTAGATAGGCTTAGAACAATCCTTCATCAATATTTGTCCAAGATCTTTAAGCTTTCAAATTTCAAAATTTTGTGGGAGGCCATCAGCTAGTTCCTATATCAAAACCACAAAAAATGAGAAAATAGAGGGTTAGGGTTAGTAAAAATATGATAGTGCATTTAGCCCTCCATCTTTGAGCTTTCGCAAAGATTTTGAAGTGCTCGAAATATTCTCTATAACTGGTTTTAGTCTCTGCCTTTGTCTTTGTCCTTTATTTGAAATTATCTGCATCATTTCCCTTTAAACATATATGATCATACTCCCATAAAACTATTTTTTTGTTAGGCCACAACTGAAAATATTTCTCCTTTTTGTAACTAAAATCACTTGATTATTCTCTTGCTTTCATTCTATTTTATTCACTGAGATGTTTTTCCTATAACAAGATATTCTCTACCCATTTCATATTCCTCTTTGAAGCAACCAAAGACACATGTCACATCCTCGCATTACTGTGAGCCATCAAACATATTTATTAGCTACCCTTGCATATACACGACATGAAATTTGTCTCAATTTGTGGGGCTAGATAAGACATGTGACACATTGTCACACATCTATGTCCCATGATTAGTCAACAGTGTCAAAGTTAGCCATCATGATGAATTCAATAATAATGTATACCACCTAACAATGCATGATGTCGAGTAGTTAGGGGAGAATTAAAACCTTTGAAACACCTATATTTGGTTCAAAACTTGGGAGGAAATCCCTACTTTCCAACCTTACATAGATTCCAAAGACCTTTCAAATATTCTTTAACAACATTCATCAAGTCCATACAAAAGTTAATGAACTTTGTCTTTTCATTCCACGCAATTGTATTTATGATAATTCACCACTAAGTCGAGGAGTTGGGGTGTTTTTAAAACCAAACAAGAATTTCATCTACATTGACCTTTGATGTTGGGTAGTTAGGGGGAAACCCAAAGTTACATACCTATTGACATTTGGTTCTAAAGTTTGTTAAATGAGTCGACTACCCAACATCATGCATAGTCGAGTAGTCAAGGGAAATCTGAAATTTAGAACAAGTTAGGGAGTTAGGAATACCACTCAACTTAATTACCGACTACAAAGAAACCAAAGGTGGACTTTGCTTCAAAAATCTTCAGTCGGTAATGTTAGGGACTTTATGACCTATTCTGACACTGCCTTTGTGTGCATCTTGGATAAAAAAACTTCAAGTGAGTGACCATTAAAAAATCGCTTCAAATTCCTTCTGAATTTGAAGGTGCCAACATAACCAACAACCTTTCATGAGGACAAGGAATTCCATTTTCCAACCAGCATTGCATAGGCCATTGGGCCTTCTCCAACCCATCAATGGTCCACAAAAGTTTTTTCATGGCTATGGGCAAGTAAACTCATTTATCTTGATTAATATGTAAACCTGACCTAATTATTTTTAATATCCTATCACTTGAGTAGAACTCCGCAATAGGTTACCCTGGCAGCCACTTAGGGTCCCAACCCCTATTGTGAGCCACTCTCCTGGTCATGTTCCTAGAAAACCCTCCTCAACAAAACTTGAAAACAAAAGATCTCAACACCTCAATCATCAATAGGATCCACAAATGACAACATAAAAAGGGGAGATCGAGAATCACATCATGATAGAGACCCCATAGGAAATCTCTAGAGTTTCTAGCCCAATGCTAAATTTGTTGGAAGTACAATAATGGGGAAAACAAGATACTGAGAGGGGGGGTGAATCAGATCTTAAAACTTAACCACTTAAAACAAATTGATCCACATTCATACATGTATGAATTTAACCTAACATTAGATAGCATCAACAACATGATATGTATAGCTCATAATACAGAATTTTGGTAACCCAGAAACCCAAATAGGTAAAACTAGGGTGGGGATGACACCCACAAAATCTTCTCTACTGCAGCAATAAAGTGTGCCTTTTAGGGCTACAAGAGTTTGATTGCAACATGTAATCTACCTGGTTAAAGGTCTATTCGGTTAAGAACTAAGATCATTACAATCTACATTGTTAAAGGATTTCAACTTACAGTAAAGTAAGCACTTGGCTAAGAGATTTAAAATGGTCTGCTAGAACCACTCTGTTAAGAGATTTCACCTGATACACCTGTTAGAATGTTTCAAGTAGTGATCCTTCATTATGCACTCAGATGTTGATGACAGATCTACTCTTTCAAATACCTTCAGTGATCTCACAATATGATATGTCTTTACTTTGCTCTGTCATTCTGCTTGATCTAGGCTTCTTCTCAAAATGACTTACTTTTCATCTCTGAAGAACAACAACCCTTCTCTTACAAATTTTATATCTCTCACTCTTGTTTTCTAGGGTTAGAAGCAGTCTTATATGTCTTTTCAGATCTGGCAGCGAGATCTAGATCAATGATCAAGATCTATAATTTATGCTTCCAATGCATTCTGATTTCACGGCCTTGAATGTTTAGCTCGGCCATAGTGATAACCAACTAAAACTGCCTAAGCAAATGACTAAGTGTAGGTCACTAATCATCAACAAAACTTAGGGATTAACAATCTCCCCCTTTGATATTAGTGGCAAAAACACACTTGTCATTTCGATTCATTCCATCCAAAATGTTGCCTAAGTACATAATGTACTCCCCCTAGGAATGTACATCATACTACATACCAAAAAAAAATTACAGAGTATACCTGTACTGATCTCCTTATGCTGTATCTTTGTCAGTCCTGTCAGATTCCCCCTTGTTTTTGTCACTGATTCTAGGTGGGGTAAAGTTATACATGTCCAAAAACTATTTATGAAGTTGTAAGGTGGACGCAAATGCAGTGTCCCAACTGTCCTGAACAAACTTCATAACCTCTATTTTGACTTCTAGCTCGGCAGCTAGACTTACTAAACTTTCACAGTGGAGAGATGAGAATCTCTCTTAACCAATTCATTTGCAGATGAAATTTCTTTCTGAATTACCTCCAGATGAGGTATCAGGCTTGTCTGAATAGTAATCAATTTGGTCCTAATCCGACCATCTTCAGCCATGAGCCCAGCTATCCTCCTTTGTGCGTGAGTCAATCTATTAAAATGTAAGGAGCTAGTGCTAGCATCCATACTCAGTGAACTTCTAGTTGACTTTAAGTCTAATTGCAATTTCTCTAAGGCCTGTAGATTATCCTTTGTGAAGAATTCAACATCACATAACTTCTTGTACAAAGAATAAACATTTGTTGCAACTTCCTCCAAAATTTCTACAAGGGAAGAAAGTTCAACCTGCTTTACCGTAATCTCTCCTGAGATTTTTTCTAGTACTTTGTTCTCAAATTTCCTCTCGGACCATTGCAATAGCTTTTCATTGGCTTCAATGTTGTCATCATTTACCTTTTGTACAATATGAACTAACTGTTCAAGAATAGGAGCTTGAGGGTTTTCATCTTCCATGTCAAAAGCCTTTACAAGTATGTCTTTGATGTCATGTAACACTTTATTTTGCTTCTACTCTCTTTTCATTTCCTCCTGTCTTTTCTTTCTCTTGAGTATCTCTTGAAGAGTCTCAATCTGTTCATAAGAAAAAACATTGGGATCCCATGGTGGAATCACAATAACTTCATCTAATTTGACATTAAGAATTGGAAATTTCTTCCTCATAAATTTCCTCCTCTTAAATTCAGGTGAGCTACTGCTCGGCTTTGTTTCTACAATACCTTTTCCAGTGTCAGTCGTAGTCACCATTGTGTCTTTCAGTTCAGTCAAAATTGCCTGCTGATCAGGCATGCCTCCTGCTTTAAGTCCAGTGGGAGTTGATGATGCAGAGTGTGGTAGATCAACCAACACTTGCACTGCCTCTTGTTCTTTAGGCTCATTGTTAATATTCCTTATCTCCTCACTACTATCTAGAAATGATTTGCAAGTAGCAGTTGATTTACCATTTCAACCTAATTGATTGTCATCTTCTTTTGTTCCACTACTTCACATAGTCTTACTGTCTGCATTTCTTGTTCTCTTTTCAAGTTTCTGGCTTCTTCACACAGTGCATTGTTCTTTTCCAGTAGATCTGTAATTTTTTTATCGCTCTCAATAGAATCTCCATTCTAAAATAGATTTGCAGTGTCATCTCCTAGTAATGAGCATCATTCATTTGTTTAGCCATATCTTTCCTAGTTGTCAATGATTTCTTCAATTCTTGTCTTGCTATCTCAAGCTGATGTAATGCTAGCTGAATCTCGATCTTCTGATTCTCAATGACTTTATCCAACTTGTAAACCTCCATCTCAAGATCTGTACTCACGAGCTGATTAAAATCTTTTTGTAGGTGAACTGCGTTCTAATACCAATTGTTGGAAGTACAATAATGGGGAAAGCAAGATACTGAGAGGGGGGGTGAATCAGATCTTAAAACTTAACCACTTAAAATAAATTGATCCACATTCATACATTTATGAATTTAACCTAACATCAGATAGCATCAACAACATGATATGTATAGCTCATAACACAGAATTTTGGTAACCCAGAAACCCAAATAGGTAAAACTGGGGTGGGGATGACACCCACAAAATCTTCACTACTGCAGCAATAAAGTGTGCCTGTTAGGGCTACAAGAGTTTGATTGCAACATGCAATCTACCTGGTTAAAGGTTTGTTCGGTTAAGAACTAAAGATCATTACAAACTACCTTGTTAAAGGATTTCAACTTACAATAAAGTAAGCACTCGGCTAAGAGATTTAAAATGGTCTGCTATAACCACTCTGTTAAAAGATTTCACCTAATACACCTATTAGAATGTTTCAAGTAGTGATCCTTCATTATGCACTCAGATGCTGATGACAGATCTGTTCTTTCCAATACCTTTTGTGATCTCACAATCTGATGTCTTTACTCTGCTTTTCATTGCTCTGTCATTCTGCTTGGTCTAGGCTTCTTCTCAAAATGACTTACTGTTCATCTCTCAAGAACAACAACCCTTCTCTTACAGACTGCATATCTCTCACTCTTGTTTTCTAGGGTTAGAAGCAATCTTATATGTCTTTTCAGATATGGCAGTGAGATCTAGATCAACGATCAAGATCTATAATTTATGCTTCTAATGCATTCTGATTTCCTGATTGGCTCCATGCCATGCATAGTATAAAATAATTAAATGTGTAATTAACTCAGTTGACAAATATTAAATGCGTATAAATGTCAGCCCAAATCTCATACTATTCGGCCTAAACCTTTTACATCAAAGTTTGAATCAATCCTGACATGTATGCAAAAACTGTTCTGCTCGGCACTTAACATCTCTGTCGCTCGGCACTTAATATTCTACTCGGCTCGACATGATGTAACTCGGCAACCTAAAACTTACTCAGCAATGTTGCTCGGCCTGAATGTTTAGCTCGGCCACAATGATAACTAACTAAAACTGCCTAAGAAAATGACTAAGTGTAGGTCACTAATCATCAACAAAACTTAGGGATTAGCAAAATTATCATAACCAAAGAGATCCAATTCACCAATTGTAACAAAAAATAGAGTCAACATCGTCATATTAAATTTAATATACATACAATAGAAAATACCACAAAATAGTATTCTAGATCCACTTAACCATCCAAAAGAAAATGTTGCATTACCAAGAAACAATCCCATGCCTCTGGATTTCCATAAGGACCATAAAAACTTTAAACACATTCACCCTCACATTGCATATACAATACCATCTATAAAATCAACAACATAAATTAACATGAATTATCTTTTAGCTTTATACATATTCAACTTAAATCACTAACACATATATTGTTAACATTAACGACAACTTCATCAAAAACATTAATGACAACTTCACGAACAAATAAAACATGCCTCTTAAACCTTATTTTAACCACTTTTAAAATCACATTTCTAAATTATGTTTTAACTAAACGTTATGATCGACAAAATCCTTCTCATGAGTTATATATAATTTATTATCTGATAAGAATATAATACCTAACTAACAATTAACTATAATTATCAAACGGATAATTAACTTTAAATATAGTAATATATGTTAATATAACCAACACACCCAATATATTATATTTAACTATTCTACATATTTCCTAAAATCAAATTAAAATCTAATTTAAAGTATTTGTATATCAACTTAAATACACTTACAAATTATCTTAAAGCTTCTTAGCAAAGACAAAAACGTCTACAAGTAATAATATTAAATTAAATAGACTTCTCAAGAAAGGAGTAAATAAACATTTATATTCAAACTATTAAAATAAATAAATAAAGTCTATAAGAACACACAAGTAATAATTAATATTCGAACTTGATAAATGAACCAATGTAAACTATGACTTAAGCTACATTTGAATCACATTAAATCCCTAACATGTATAGTAACAAGAATATTTGAATTTTATTTATAATTTACTCATTAACATTATAAATGAATATAACAGATATTATGATATGATTTCTACAAATTGCATATTAACTAAATAATTAAATAAATTATAATTAAATTATAACTTGGTCATTTAATAAACATGTATATACTACATCTATAACCACATTTTTATCTACCTTTATATTATGTTTTAACATTATATCTCAATGTACATTTTGAACCCTAGCTTTACACAAAGAAAGAAGAAACCAGAACACAGACCAGAAAACTAAAAGGCAACATAATTTACACCAAAGAAAGAGAGTGTAAATGTGAATGTTTGGCATATGACGCATTAAGAAAACATGGTTATGCAGACTTCAATGGTCATAGCCAAAATAAATTGAAGCCAAATGAAATACCTCTGTGATTCCCCAATCTAACAATACATACAGAGAAACACAAACTATCATTGTTGAAGCAGTTGCAATTGTCACGGTGAAAAATGCCTCAAGAAAACGTAACCTAAAGGAATGTTGTCATTAGTGTTATAACATTCTTTATTAATATGCTAAATGTTCAATTAGATGTTTTATAAAATTAATCATCAGAATTAATCAATTGATAAATAACATCATCCCATACATCCTTCAAATCATAATTAATTATATTAAATTAATATTAATATTATTAATAAAAAAATTATTAAGTATATTTTAAGCTTATTAATTAATTATATTAGAACAATCAAGATAATTATTTAAATCTAATTGATTAATCTTCAAATAAAGAAGGGCATTACAAATCACAACACTCCAAATTTCACGACAACAACATTGTCATTTCTTTAATGCAACATTTATTTACTATTTGTGTTTTCATAAATCAAACTATTCTTAATATGTTTCTATTCATTGTATGCATTATTTAGAGGCATACAAATTATAGTGGTTTCACTCACCTCTTAATAATCCTCATAACAGTTTGTTTTTAGAAACAACAAGGTACAAATCAGTCAATGCTTGAATCAAGTACAAGAGTCTTTTATCTCTCCAATGAGACTGATTTGAGCTCATTAGGTAAAGAATTGTGCAATATATGGTATTTTCAGTAAAAAAATGTTGTAAATTCCTCCTAAACCCTCTAGGGTTTCTAGTGAAGGATAGTCTACAATATCTTCACTTTTTCAAGGTGGAAAATGTTATGAGTTGGTGTATAGCTCTGTTTTAGTATATATTCTAAAAGATTCCAAATTAGCAGATTTTACTTTTGGTATTTGCTTTGACAGTTTCATTCATGATTGTCATTGACAGGGCATAGGTGTGTTGGCTTTATCATGGAAGTTGTTTATTGAATCATCTCACCTTATCCTTGATGTTTTATGATTGAATCAGTTTGATCAAGTCTCAAGACATTTTTTTCATTCCATATTCATCTACGAAGAACTTTCATCTTCCTGGTTCACAATATTGCAAGGTTGTTAGTACATTCAGATAGAGGGAGTCTGTCGCCTATGTGATGTCCTTACTGCCAAAGGATACTATGGAACAGATGTATTGATGATACATTAGGGAGTATTGGATTCTAACATTGGTACACATCAGGTTTGGCATATATGACTTAGCTTGTTGGTCTTGTCATGATTGACATATATGTTTACATCATACTTATCTCATATACTTATAGTGCCAATGATATTTGGTTGGCACATCTTTAACAATAGCATATGATAGTGCACATTGATCTCTCCATGAACTTGGTATCAATGACCATGCTTACTTTGATTGGTAACATAGTCAAGTATAATAGTGGTATCTACTTTTTTGGCACATACAAATCTTGGATAGATATCTTTGGTAGAAATTATAACAGGTTTGTTTGGTAATTCATAGTGCATATTTTTGGTTGATTGGTATATTGGTATCATAATAATCTTATTTATATATGAAAATGATATTTAGATTGAATTGGTTTATTGCGATTCTCTTTGATAGTATTATATCCTTTATAGTGTATAATGAGTCGGGTGAAGATGAATAAGTTACTAAATATGAAGGATTAATTGATCTTAAAGGATAACTTATTTCTTCCCTAGATGAGGTTAAGTGTCTTAGAAAGGTGAACTAGGAAGTAAGAGTTCAGTTACAGAAAAAGGAAGAAGATTGCAAAAATTTAGAAACTAAAATTATCTCTTTGAAAGAAAGACTTGAAAATTCAAACAAGTCAATAACTTGTCTGAAAGTAGAAAATGAAGGAAGTAAGAGAATAGCAAAAGTGACTAGGTCCAATTTAGAGGTTAGAGCAATTGAATGGAAAAAACTTGAAGGACAAGTAGTTTATTAAAAAAAAGATATTGAAAACATGAAGATGTAGGAATTTATAGAAGGTACAAATGCATTAGATGACATGTTGAGTAGTCAGAAAAGTCACAAGGATTTTTTGGTTTAGGATATAAAATAGGGAAAATCTCTGGTAAAAATAAATGCAAAAGTGATATAGTATTTGCAATAGAAGATGGGAAGAGTTTCAAGCTTAGACAGACTCCTAGGAAGAAAATTGACTTGAGTTATCATGTCGCTTCTAAAACTAATAGAAGCAAGGACAAAGGTAGTGAATCCTCGCAAAAGAAGATTCATTATGTACAAAACAAGTTTAGAAGAATGTTTCATATCAAACAACATCAAATGACCAGGTTTGAAAGTTCTTTTTATGGTTACTACTTTTCATGTTATCATCTTGGTCATAAAATAGTAGAGTACTATTGGATGTACGCAAGGAAACATTGAAGAAGGAACTCTTTTGATTTTTCCAATAGAAGAAGTAAAATTCAATGGTATAAATGCAATAATTTGGGTCATATAGCAAAGTTTTATAGAAGAAGAGTGTTGCAATCATCCATTCATAAAACAAATATTGTAACCAAGAAGAAGAAAGAACTTATTAAGATCTAGAGAATAAAACAAGGGCAAGAAAAGAAAGAAGACCCTAATCTCATGCTTCTTGCACAAGAGATATCCCTTAATGTATAAATAGAGTCCAATAGGATCAAGGGGAAAATCAAGGTAACATCTCAGTCCCCTGAGGAATGAGAAAAGGCTAATTACAGATAATTTGTGCATATATTAGCCTCCACACTTGTGTTTGGATGGGTTTCTTATTTTACAAATATTGGTTGTTTATGTATTCATAATGATGTCTTAGAGGATAAAAAAATGATATTATATGTGATATTAAAATAAGGTGTTCATATGATGGTTTGGTGTGAGGTTGTTTCTTATAGTGTAGCCACAATTTGCAAGTGTGATGATAAAGTTACTATATATGTTCTTTTTCAGTATGTTCATTCATATTTCTTTAACAATGATCTTCGTTTGGTTGATAATGTATTGTTAGTCAAAGTCAAACAGTAGCAATTTTATGAATGACACGATATGCATGGTACACTCTTAACAATTATATGACTTCAAATTTGGTATATTTATGATAAAAACATTCATATCACTCAAAACAATGAGATATAATTGTATCAAATTAGTGATCATGATTGAATAAGGAAGATACTAGTATCTCACCTTTTGTAGTTTATTGCAGAGCAATCTCGGATAAATAAATCTAACTTATAGTGGGCTTATTGAAATGGACTACAAGTATCAGATCATCCTTGTAAATTTATAGTGGTTTCAATGGAATTATATTTTAAAATGCATATTAAAAAAGGATAGCATTGAGGAAGAGTATGTAGAGTTAACAAGATCATGAGTTCAATGATGCTTGGAGGATATAGTTATGATCAGAATGCATAGGATGAGATACACATACAATATATAGGGGTGTAGTATTTTATAATGGATGAAGGCTTTTTTATGTTTTTGACTTTTCTATCAAGATATTGTCTTCCACCATCAGGAAGGGTATTCAACATTGATATATATATAATGAGAGAAAGTTAAATGGAACTTAATTACATATTTTTGACATCATTATTTGTTTTTCAACATGACTATCCTAGTTTTTGCATTTGTATGAACCGATACAATAAGGTAAAAATTTGTCAATGCTTGAATCAAGTACAAGTGTCTTGTATCTTTCCAATGGGACTAATTTGAGCTTGTTAGGTAAAGAATTGTGCAAGATATGGTATTTTCATTAAAAATTGTTCTAATTTCCTCTTAAACCCTCTAGGGTTTCTTGTGAAGGATATTCTACAATATCTTCACTCTTCCGCAATGGAAAATGCTAGGATTTGGTGTATAACTCTATTTTGGTTTATTCTAAGAGATTTCAAAGTTGTAGATTTTTATCTTTTCGTGTTTTCTTTGACAGTTTCATTCTTGATTGTCATTGACAAGGCATAAGTGTGTTGGCTTTATCATGGAAGGTGTTTATTGAATTATCTAACACTATCCTTGATGGTTTATGATTGAATCAATTTGATTAGGTCTTGAGACATGTTCTTCATGCCATATTCATCAATTAATAACTTTGATCTTCATGATTCACAGTATTGTAGGATTGTTGGTACATTCAGATGGGGGGATTTTATCACCCCTTATGTGATTTCCTTGCTACCAAAGGACACTATGGCACATAGATATTGATGGTATATCATGGAGTATTGGATTTTTACATCGGTATACATCAGGTTTGGCATATATGACTCAATTTGTTGGTCTTTTCATGGTTGACATATATGATTGCATCATGCTTATCTCATATACTTACATTGCCAATGATATTTGGTTGGCACATCTTTAATAGTAGCATATGACAATGCACATTGATCTCTCCATGAACTTGGTTGTAGTGACCATTATTACTTTGATTGGTAATGTAGTCTTGCATATAACAGTAGCATCTACTTGTTTGGCACATACAAATCTTGGACAAGTATCTTTGGTAGAAATTATGAACAAGTATATTTGGTGATTCATAGATCATATTTTTGGTATATTGGTATATTGGCATCATAATGATCTTACATATATGACAGTAATATTCAAATTGAATTGGTTAATTGTGAATCTCTTGGATAGTAGTATATCTTTTATAGTGTATGGTGATCTCCTGTTATGGGTACATAGTAATATGTCAAGCTTATATACTCAGTCTAAAATAATTCTCTTTGTTATGACAGTTTCATTTCATTCTTACTTTATAACATTACTATATTTCTAGTTCATGGAATATTGCATGTAAAGACAATATATTAAATCTAGTTGATGGATAGTTGATTTAATGCTCTCTAACTCTTTAAAGATGCTCACTGAAAGGAGACTTCTTGGTAACATTATTATCATAGAAGATATTTCACAGGGAAGCTACACTTTGAATTGAATTCTTTGCTCCATCTTATATATTTAGTCAGGGGAAGCATGTGCTACTTGATTTTTTTCTTCCAAGGATTCTTTATATGACACTTTCAGTTTGGTTATCTCTATGTAGATTTGTTTGTTGTTCTTTATCATTTCTATAAAAAAGGGGGAGTACGAGTGCCATGTATATGGTTTCGACATCAATGCTAAAGGGGGGGTTTGTTGACCCTTGACATAGGTTTTTTTATTGATGTCAAAAGGTAGTTTGCAAATATGATACCAAGTGTGATGATGTATAGGTTCACATGTAATATTGATTCATATTGTTTTAGGATGGTGATTATGATATAGGTTGATGGTATGTTTCATTTGTTATTACAATGTTTACAGATTTTGACTGGCATTGCTAAACTTTGACATTGATTTTTGGGTACAGGTATACAGATGATACTAATTAGTTTTGGCACTGACATTGGTATACATTTTAGTTTACATATGGCATATTTTAATGCCCGGGATTTTTGATACATAATACATAGTGTATCATTGGTTGTTATAAGTTAGTTTGCATTGTTGGTCATAAGGCTCACTAAATGTTCTTGTTAATTCTTAAGGTATTGACATCTTATACATCTTGTCACTAATGAGAAATTAATGACTTATCAATGTTTCAATGGTAAGATATCAATGGCTTATTCATACAAGATTGATGAGCTATCAATAACCTAAGTTACACACGAATATTTACTTAACCAATGACTTACTTGAAAAAGACATGGTATCTTGATATAAAAGGTGAAATAAATTTTGTATAAAGTTGTAATCATGGTGTTCACAAGACATACTATTACATAGTAATGATAAAGTATTTTGACTTTGGGCAAAATTTATTATTCATAATACTCATGAGTATCAAAGATACTATTGTTTGGTATCATTTGCTTTGAGGGGGTTGATGAGATCTTAAGGCATCAAAGTCATACATTTCTTTCAACAGTTCACTTCATTATGTTCGAGGCATTATTATTTTGGTTACCCACAGATGCTAACTCAAAAGACAAAAGACATTATCATTTGGCTGAAATTCATTGATCAAAACATATACACAGGCTTTGATGTGAAAAACTATTATTTTCAAAACCCTACTCATGGGTTCTAGGGCATGAAGGTTTTGACAGTAGATGTTACAATTTTAAGGAATCATTGTTTCACCATGGAAAATATTGTTACCACTTATCATTATGAGTTGTGGAAGTTGTAAGAAAATTTAGGTGCAGAATATGGTTTATTTTCATATAAAATAACAGTGTTTGGTACTCGTTTCTTACCCTAATCTCTTGGTTATATTAATCAAGTTTTACAAATAGATTTGGAGGCTCATTATTTCTTCCAGTTACTCAAGTATCTTTAGGGTTTCAAATTTAATATTGTGATAGGTGCGAAAGTTTGATTTAACCTTACATTACTGGTATCTCAATGGTAGTTACCACCATTCGGTGATACATTCAATTATGAGTAGATTTTCTATATAGAAATTGTTTCATATGAGATCTTTTTTGGAGGTTAATTATCATGTTGAAATAACTTAACCATATGATTTGAAAAATATTTGAGACGTATACTTTGTTAAGAGTTTGGGAAAATGTCTATTTTTTAAAACCCTTGATGGGGTATGACAAATGTTTTTTTATCATATTGTTATATACAAGGTCTTGAAATGCTTTAAGGAACTTTTGATAATAATCATCTGGCTTTACTGTTGTGATACATAGTCACTTTGAAATAGATGACAAGAGATGTATTGTTTAATGTTATGTTAAAGGAGTGTGTTTACATATGTTCTTGAGTCTCAAGTTGCTATGAGACAGTCAGGAAATGGTTTGTAATGAAATAGAGGTTATTCTTTGTCCATACATATTTGTGTTTTATAATATGATGAGTAATATATACTCAGCTAGTGAGGCATTTTCAATTTCCAGTAAGGAGATCTCATTTTTTAGCGAGGTATTTTATGTAGCCATTGAGGCTTTTCCAATGAGGCATTTTCGAGTGGTTGTTAATCCCTATGAGGATTTTCCACTCATGAAAAATTATGTTATGGTTTATTTGGTCTACAAGTTCAAATTGTTAGTCTTGTGAATATTTCAGCATATGGAATTCTATGATGTCTTCAGCTTCAATGGTTTGTTTATGATTCTTCATGTTCAATTAAGTTTGATAGGTTCACATGCATGATGCATCTCATGATAATGGAACTGTCATGAAACTAGAATTTTATATATTCAAGGTTGAGAAAGGTTAACTCAAAGTTTTTAAAATTGATATACCATTGATTCACCCCCCTCTCAGTGGTATTGTACTCCAACAAAAACATCATTATCATTTCTTTAATCATATCACTGTTACATCATTATTTCTTGCGAGTTGTCATTTCTTTAATCATATCAATTTTTTTATCGTTAATGACATCATATCTATATTATTTTACATTGTTTACTACAACATTACATGTTTAGGATTATGTATGTGTGTATGCATGCATGCATTCATGTATGTATGTATGTATTTGACCCAAGGAGGGCAGGAGAACAAGGGCCCAAGGTACTCCCAGCTATCCAAACCTCCTCGCGGGACAACTCAGAAGAAACAACAACAGAAAGGGAGAGAAGAAACAGTAGAACTTTATATTATTTCATCAAACTTATTACATGTCGGGTTGTAAGGCCTTCCTAGTTTCGACCATATATATTCAGATGTTTATAGAATAATCTTCATACATGCGAGGTCACACACCTATGATTTGAATCTGCTAATACTATCTTCTATATCTCAATTCATCATTCCTAATCTAAGAATAGAAAACCAAATATATACAAGATTCCACCAAAGAGGTCGACACTCTTATCCTAAAGATCCAACATAGGAAATATAAAAGACCCATATTTAGGTCCACAAACATCCAAATTATAGATCCCACATTAACTACACTACAGAAATTAAATGCAGAAGTATGCCAGAAGATCCAACATCAAAATACACAACTCGGTAAGAGAGCCAACCGAGCACAAAGACCAGTTGGTGAAAACCCATCGAGTAGACAAACAACTATCGAGACCCGTTGATAAAGCAAAACATAAAAAAGTAACCGAGCTCGAGCGGAGAACAAACAAGTCTTCAACCAAGTGAGCAAAAGCAATTACCGAGCACTTTACCGAGCAACCTCCAACAAGCTACTAAACCAAAGCAAACATATTTTTGGTTGATCAGGATTGCCAAAGAATCCAAGATGCTCCTGCATAAAATACCTGGGGTTAAAAGGAATGATTCTCTGAATCATGTGTCAGGTCCAACCTGAATTGAATCCAACTTAGATTGAGAAATCCAAGATGAGTCCTCAATTGGTCTGTTCTTCAATTTTATCAGATACTCCATGTAATTCTTTTCTCTTGTACTTCTACCAATACTGTGTTTCAAAATCTACTCAACTTCTTCCATTTGTTTCTTAGGATAATCACTCGGTACTGTCACTTCTTCATCAGGTTCATGATACTCATAAAAATCTAAAATATTGAATATAGGTGATATATCCATGTCCTCGGGTAATTCTACTTCTTATGCATTTCCACTGTCAAATCTTCTCAAAATATTACAAGGACCAAATTTATTCATCTTCAATTTATCATATGTTCTTGTTGTTTTATGGAGCCTGATTAGTCCCCAAGTGGGAGATTGTTATCTTGTGGTGACTGATCAGGTAAGTCCTGTATACTTTTCCCCCTGCCGACGTGTTCTAGCCCTAAAGCGGCATAAAGATTATATAAATTGGCATAGGGTTAGGGTTTGATATGATGTATGTTTTTTGAGTAGCTTCTTAATGTGATATTGAGTTGTAAGGGATTATGGATTGAAATCAGATTGTAATTACTGGATAATAATAAGATTGGACTCATTGTTCATGGACATAGCCTAGGGATTGAGTGAACCACATTGAATCTTTGTGTCTTGTGTTCTCTTTTGTTTGGTTTATTGTTTTCTGATTTTGGTTATATTTCTTCATGTAACTTGTTATTTTTTTCGTTAATCCTAACAAGTGGTATCAAAGCAAGTTTGTTTTCAGTTATCCTTCTATAGCAAGGTCTCACGATTGAGAAGGAGTCTCACGGTTAAGTGGGAGTAATGGCAGACGATGGTAAGTTGAAGGTTGAGAAGTTTAATGGGCAGAAATTTTAGTTGTGGAAAATGCAGATGGAGGACTATCTCTATCAGAAGGATTTATGGTGGCCATTGGGAGGAGTAAGCAAGAAAGAGGCAACTATGTCTTAGGAGGATTGAGATATTCTGGATACAAAGGCACTGGGCAGCATTCGCTTATGCCTGGCATAATCGGTGGTGTTTAATATTACAAAAGCGAAGAAAACTGAAGAGTTGATGGAAACCCTAGCGAAGTTGTATGAAAAGTCTTCTGCTTCAAATAAGGTATTTCTTATGAAGCATTTATTTAATATGAAGATGGTAGAAGGTGGGTTAGTTATTGATCATTTAAATTAGTTTAATATAGTTAGTAGTCAATTATCCTCTGTAAATGTAAATTTTGATGAAGAAATTAGGGCTCTTTTGATTCTGTGTTCTTTTTCTGAAAGATAGAATGACTTGGTAATGGATGTTAGTAACTCTGTTTTTAGTTTGAAAACCCTATGATGATGTTGTTGGTGTAATTCTGAGCGAGGAAATTTGTAGGAAAAACTGAGGTGGATCCACATCAAGTAGTGTTTTGAATGCAAAAAGCAGAGACAGAACAAGATATATAGGAAACAACTCTGGAAATCGTGGGAAATCAGGAGGAATGTCTAAGGGAAAGAGGTCTTAATCAAGAGGACCAAATGATTGTTGGTACTGTGGAAAACTAGGTCATAAGAAGAAAGATTGTTGGTCTCAAAAGAATAAAGAAGGAGACAAACAAGAAGGGAATAAGGAGGCAAATGCGGTAAGTAATAAATCTGAAGAAGATGTTTTGCTCCTTTCCCTTGAAAATTTTGATGATTCATGGGTTCTAGATTCGGGGGCATCATTTCATGCTATTCCTCATAGGAGTTATTTTCTTGATTATGTCCAAGGGGATTTTGGGCTAGTTTCTTTGGGAGATAATGAACCATGTCAGATTGTTGGGAAGGGAAGAATTAAAGTTAAGTTACAGAATGTGAATCATTGGCTACTACAAGAGGTAAGGCATGTTCCAAGGTTAAGTAGGAATTTAATTTCAGCAGGGCAATTAGGTTTTGAAGGTTACACATTTACTTTTAATGATAAAAATTGGAAGGTTTCAAAAGGTTCCTTAGTAGTATAAAAAGGTGTGAAAGTAGGCACCTTATATCTTTGTATTGGTCATATTGTTCCTTCTACTTTAATTGTTACAAAGAAAAGTCAATATTTAGGAACAGTTGCTACAGTTGAGCAGGTAGAACATGAAATAGTCACTGTGGATTCTGAAACAACACTATGGCACAAAAAACTTGGGAACATGAGTGAAAAATGTATGAAATTACTTCATTCAAAGAAATTTTTACCAGGTCTAAAATGTGTCAATATGGATTTCTGTGAAAGTTGTGTGTATAGAAAACAAAAGAGAGTTGGTTTTCTGAGGGGTGGGAAGGAAAAGAAAGATGAAAAATTGGTGTTTGTGCATATAGATGTATGGGGACAATATCATGTATCTTCCCTTGGTGTATCTCTATATTATGTTACTTTCATTGATGATGCAACTAGGAAATTATGGATTTATTTCCTTAGGCAAAAATCTGATGTATTTGAAACTTTTAAAAAATGGAAAAGCTTGGTTGAGAAGGAGACTGGTAAAAGACTAAAATATCTCAGATCTAAGAATGGTGGTGAGTATTACAGTAAATAATTTGAAGATTATTGTTCCTATAATGGTATTCGTAGGCAGAAAATAGTTCCAAGGACTCCACAAGAAAATGGAGTGGTTGAACGCATAAATAGGACAATAATAGAGCGTTCAAGAACTATGAGGTTTTGTGCTAGAATGCCCTTAAAAATTTGGAAGAGGCTATAAATAGTGTTTTTTATTTAATTAATAGAGGTCCCTCTACTCCTTTGGGTTGTGGTATTTTAGAGGAAGCATGGGCTGGAAAGAAGGTGAGTTATTCTTTTCTCAAAACCTTCGGTTGTGAAGCATTTGCACATATAGATTTTGAGAATAGAACCAATATGGAAACTAAATCAAAGAAATGTGTATTTTTTGGATATGGCATTGATGATTTAGGCTATAGAATTTGGGATTTTGAGAATCATAAAATGGTAAGAAGTGGGGATGTCATATTCAATGAGAAAAGGTTGCACAAAGATATGTTGCGGCAACATGAGAAGAAAGACAATGATTATGTAGAACTGGATGATACTCCAAAAGATGATGTTCTAGTAGTTCCTTATGCTCCACTAAAACAACAACAACAACAAATACCACACACCCCAGTGAATGTTAGATGGTCCACACGGCTTAGTAGACCTCCAGATAGATTTTCTCCCTCTTAGTATTCTATTTTATTAACAGATGTTGGCGAACCTGAATGTTATAATGAAGATATGTAGGTGGATACAAAGATTCAATGGGAGTCTACAATGACAGAATAAATGGACACTTTGCTGACAAACCAGAATTGGGATTTATTTCAACTACTTGTAGGTAAACAAGCTTTACAGAATAAATGGGTTTACCGGATGAAAGAAGAGGATGGAGGTAAGACAAGATTTAAAGCTAGATTAGTTGTAAAAGGATTTGCACAGAAAAAAGGGCATTGATTTTGATGAGATATTTTCTCCTATTGTTAAAATGAATTCTATTCATATTGTTTTAAGTATTGTGGCTACTGAATATTTGCATTTAGAATAGCTTGATGTTAAAATGGCTTTTCTTCATGGTGATTTGGATGAAGAAATATATATGGTACATCCATAGGGTTTTGAGGTCACAGGTAAGGAGAAATTAGTGTGTAGATTGCAGAAAAGTTTATATGGTTTGAAGCAATCACCTCGGTAATGGTATATTAAATTTAACACTTTTATGAATGAGCATGGATACACTTGGTGTCATTCTGACCATTGCGTTTATTTCAAGAGGTTGGATGATGATAGCTACATTATTTTATGTTTATATGTTGATGGTATGCTTGTAGTTGGGTCCAACATGGAGCACATTAAGGGGTTGAAACAACAATTAGCACAGTCATTTTCTATGAAGGATTTGGGGGCAGCAAAACAAATCCTTGGTAAGAAAAATTTCAGAGATAGGAAAAATAGGAAATTGACTTTATCTCAGGTTGATTATATTGAGGTGTTGCAACATTTCTCTATGGAGAATGCCAAAGTTGTCAGTACACCTTTTCTTGGTCATTCGAAATTGACTAAGGAGATGTGTCCAAAGACATCAAAAGAGGAGGCTAAAATGTCCAAGGTACCTTATGCTTCATTTTTAGGGAGCTTAATGTATGCTATGGTATGTACTAAGCCAGATATTGCACATGCAGTGGGAGTCATGAGCAGGTATATGAGTCACCCTAGGATTGAGCATTGGAATGTAGTCAAATGGATTCTCAGATATCTGAGAGATACATCCAGTAAGTGTTTACACTTTGGGGGCTCTACTACTGTTCAGGCTTATAATTGTCACCCTAAATCAGGCATTAGGGCTACACGACAATTCCATCCTAACAATGGAAACCTCCTCTAGCTGTGGGTGTACTATGATTGAGAAGGAGTCTCTGGATTCTAGGCCGATTCCTATTGAATTTGGGATATCACCTCCTGATTTGAAATTTGATGGGGAAAAGGGAAAAAGGATTTAAAACTGAATGGGAAATGGGGTGACACACCAAAATGAAATTAGACTTTATTTGGAAAAAACTAATGCAGTAATCCTAACTCATATACCACATTTTGATACTTCGAATCTCTGATCAACATATAGGTTAAAAGACTTGGCTACTAGGGTATGGACCACAAATAACTTAATCAGTCAATAAACATACATATTCTTCATGAGGTCTAGATCTTGTCCATGTAGAGGAGGAATAATAAACATTCACTTCTCCTAGCTACCAAAATGAATAACACTTATGAAGAAAGATGAAACATGATTCTGAAATCAAAACTCAAGAGCATATAGGAAAAATAGATCTTCTGCTTTATTATCCTCCAAAAATCTGAGAAGTAGGTTACAAATAGTATTTCCAAGGCATCAAGGAACAATGAATTCACTTTGAGACTTTTCTCCAAGATCTGCAACTCAAATGGATACAAAATGCATAAAGAAGGTCTACAGGAACAAACAGTTCATTAAAAGCACCTCTTTTCTGATTTTGAACTCCTTACTATGAAGTAAAAGGTCTACTAAATAGCCCACATGGCTCATCTTGAAAATGAGATATCCCTCCAAAAGCCCCTCAAAGACAGATAGATCATCCTCAATCAAAGGCCCAAAATGATGCCTAAAACCTAGTTTTAACAACTACCCCTCCGAAAGGCATATCCCTAAATTTTGAGGCATAATTAGGGCTTAAAATCTAGCCTCTAAAGGCTTATTTTGAAAATGAATTCACCTAAAGTTGGTTATTAAAGATTTATATCTTTTACATATTTACCAGCTTTATTACATAACATAAAGAAACCCCGTCAAAATGCATAACTCTAAATGCATAAACCCTACCCATATTTACATAAAAATCCCAACTCCTATGACTTAAAACCCGCCAGCATAGCATAAAAAAAAACCTAACTCCAGCCAAGCCGACACCATAGTGAAAATAACTAATGCCTAACTCAAGATAACAAATACAATGAAGAAAATATCTCATAATGCACTGTCTAGATACTACAGTTACCTAGGCATTTAACTCTTCATTTTTATTTCGCTGGACTTCATTTGGGGAAGAATGAGTTTAGGGTTTCTATTGCTTGGCGCCGCCATGTCTGCAACTTTTTATGCCTTCTGTGTTTGGTCTTGAGCTCACCATGAGTGGGAGTACGTGCTTTCTGTCTGTACATGGATGGAGGTTTGTTTAAATCACTGTGATGTATGCTCAAACTAGAGCTTCTGATTAGAGAGCTCGGGCTTCTTTCTTGCTGAATTTGGAGTTCTCTGTGTTACTAGGCATTGACTAGAAATGATTTCCATGGAAGATTTCTAAAGAGCTTGGGCTCTACCTCTCGAACTGGAGTCAAACTCAGGGCTTTGGATGCCATGAATCATGGCACTGTCATTGCATCTTTGCTCTCCACCATGGGTTCTCTGCATGAAAGCCACATATAAGTTGCTCTTCTTGGGTTTTCCTTGTGCTTGAACACCCACTATCTGAATAATGTTGCTCTCTATTATTAATGTTCCTGTCATAATGTCGAATGGTAACAAAATGTGAACACCCACATGGATTATCCTGCACATTTAGATGTAAACTTGCTTAAACATATGTAGGCTGTTATTTGTTTTACTGAGAGATAAATGAGCTCCATACTGTCTGTTATTATAACTGAAAAATGAATTTGGGCCTCCCCTTAAGTTTTGTTCTATGTTTCTTTACTTTGTAACACTCTTCTTGGAAGTAAATACAAAATGTCTGCAAGCTTTCATCCCTTAAATAAGAAATGGACTCCATAGCTTTTGTTTTTGTTGTAGACTCCATTCATTTTGTCTATTATTTCCCATATTTTCATGCTCGAGCTGTTGTCATAAGTTGTCTTTGTGTCTTTAAGAGTTGAGATCAGGCTTTATGTTGATGCATGTTGTTCATGATGTCATCTCTAATGGATGTTTGTATCTATCTTTGATGCTCATGATGTCTGAACACCTACTGTCTGTAGTGGCTATATTACTTTTAAATATGCAGTCCTTTATGCAGGAAATAAAATTTAACAGCATATAAATGCACTTTTTACTTCAATTTATTTCTATATATGCATATATTATGGTAGGCTGTCATTACATGTCATTTGTATATGCATATAACAATATTACTGTTTGAATTCTCTGCATTTTAACACGTAGCTTTTAGAAGCTCAAGCTGTCAATACCATTGTTTAGCAGAACTGCATGTAATTGGCACTTTGTCTTTTCATGCTTGAATGTGTCTTCAAATTGGAAGTATCTTTTCTGACTATTATCAATTTGGCTCTATCCCCTGCATATGCATATTTCATAACAACATTTTAAATCATTGTTAACACTGTTACTAAAACAACATTTACTCAATGAATTCACATCACTGTTATTTCTCTGAACCAACACGAGATTGTTTGCTCGATATTCATAAAGACACCTTTTAAATTTTTCATTTGAACATTTCTTTCTTTCCTGTACATTGAACATCTAGCATTCTTTCATTCTTTAATAATGCATATTTGTGAAGTTTGAGCAAGGGCTCGTGACACTCATTGCATCTTTTCAAATATAGCACAGGATTTTCATAAAGATATGTCTTTCTGATATTATTATCTTGTCAATGCAAATGCATATCTTTCTATCACATTGATATCATCAGTAAATATGTAGTTCAGGGAGTTTGACTAATGCATGGTATTTTTTAGGCTTTTATGTATTGCTTAGATCCAATTGGATCTAACATCTTTTTCACACCATGGTAATGTAGGAAACAGGAGCAATAAAAGACCTAGGATGCGAGACAGACAGAGATAAGACCAAGACATGAAAGACTTCAGATGATGTAGATGAACAACTCCAAAAACTACAAGACCTCTTAAAGGAAATACATAGACCCTAGACTTCATCATGCTTCCTCTTACTTTCTTTACTGCATATGTCCTCTGAGTTTTAGTATGCAAGATGTGACCTTGAAGGAACACTTGTCTAATACATTCAGTATGAATGCACAATGTAATGATCGTTTATAAATTTGAAATTGTGAATTTGATCAAAACTTAGAGTACAAATAAAATCTAACAATATGAATGTAATAGTAATGTAGTCATCTGTATTGGCTGAATAGTAATGTTAAAGGGGTGTATCTTTATGCAAATTTTTAACTGTTATAACTTTTATCCCACATGTAAAAATTTGGGTAACAACTACTACTGTACAAGGCTATGTTGACTCAGATTTGGCCAGAGATCTAGATAGCAGGTGGAGTACTACATGCTATGTATTTACTGTTGGTGAGACAACAATGAGTTGGATTTCTTGGTTACAAAAGGTGAATGCTTTATCCACTACATAAGCAGAGTATCTTGCTGCTACAGAGGTGGCCAAGGAAATGATATGGCTTCAATTCTTCATGGAAGAATTGGGACACCCATAGATGGATAATTCTATGTATACAGACAGCCAGAGTACTATTCATCTTACAAAGAATTATGCCTTGCACTCAAAGGGAAAACACATACAGTTGCAGTACCATTTCATTCGGTCAGTTTTGGATGATGGGCAGTTAAAGCTGGAAAAGATCCATACAGATGATAATCGAGTAGATATGTTTACAAAGGTAGTAACAAGGGAGAAGTTTAATTCATGTTCAACTTTGGTTGATCTTCTAGACTGGAAAAAATAAAGGAATAGTAGAGTCTAGATGGTTGGATCCAGTGGGAGCTTCATGGGGTGGCGGTTTAGCTATAGGATCAGTCTCCAAGTGGGAGATTGTTGTTTTATGGAGCCTGATCAATCCCCAAGTGGGAGATTGTTATCTTGTGGTGAGTGATCTGGTAAGTCTTGTGCACTTTCCCCCCTACTAACATGTTCTATCCCTAAAGCAGCATAAAGATTGCATAAATTGGCTTAAGGTTAGGGTTTGATATGATGTATGTGTTTTGAGTAGCTTCTTAATGTGGTATTGATTTGTAAGGGATTGCGGATTACCATCAGATTGTAATTACTTGATAATAATAAGATTGGACTCATTTTTGGTGGACATAGCCTAGGGATTGGGTGAACCACATTAAATCTTTGTGTCTTGTGTTCTCTTTTGTTTGGTTTATTATTTTCTGATTTTGGTTATATTTATGCATGTAACTTGTTAATTTTGTTTTGTTAATCTTAATAGTTCCAATAGGAAATCTACCTTTCTTAAAATGAACCATAAATTCATCATCAATTTCAAAATTCTTATGTCTCCTTGATCTATCTACACTATCCTTGTATTTATGATTACTTTGCTCCAACTTATGTTTCACATCTTCCTGCAATGTCTTCATAAACTCAACAAATTTCTCTCCTTCATCACTTCTTTTCCCTTCTCTGATAATATCTCTCAAGTCTGATATAAATCTTAGTTGTGTGCCTTGAACAATCTCAAAGGGTTTTTTTCTAGTACTTATATTCACTGAACTATTATATGCAAACTCTGCTTGTGCTAAGATCAAGTCCCAATTACTTTGTGTGTCTCCAACTAAGCATCTCAATAAGTTACCCAAACTTTGGTTTACAACCTATGTTTTTCCATCAGTCTGTGGATGAAATGTAGAACTATATTTCAACTCAGTGTCCAACTTCTTCCAAATTTTTATCCAAAAATACCTAACAAACTTACTGTCTTGGTCAGATGTGATACTCTTCGGTAATCCATGCAATCTAACAATCTCCTTAAAGAAACGATCTGCTATATTTATTGCATTTGATGTTTTATTACACGGTATGAAATATGTCATTTTGGAAAATCTATCCACAACAACAAATATGGAATCGTTACCCCTTGTTGTCCTCGGTAATCCAAGAACAAAATCTATGTTGATATCACTCCAAGGTTTCTCAGGAACAGTTGTCAGTGTATACAATCCAATATTTTGACTTACTCCTTTTGCAACTTGACAAACTCCACAGCTTTTAAAAAAAAATTGAACATCCTTATACAAATAAGGTCAAAAATACCTTTCCTTAAGCAAACTCAATGTATTATCAATACCAAAATGTCCAGCCAAACCACTACTATGTTTTTCCTTGATCAAATTAGTTCTTATTGATCCTCTCGATATACATAACAGAATACCTTTGAACAACATATCTTCTTTATTCAAATATTCTTCATACTTACTTGATTGATTTGGAATAAGTGCTCTGCACACTCTCCACTGCGCAAAACAATCAGGGTCATTTTCATACAAATTCTTCATATCATGAAAACAAAGAACCTCAATTCTCATTTCAGTCAACAAAGATCTTTTTCTACTTAATGCATCAGCAACTCGGTTAGAAATTCCACTCTTATGCTTTATCACAAATGTGAAACTCTACAAATACGCTACCCATTTCATATGTCTCTGATTCAACTTATTCAAGCTACCCAAATACTGTAAATCCTTATGATCATTATATAGCACAAATTCACTTGGCATCAAATAATGTCTCCATTTCTTCAGAGCTTGAATAATAGAATATAATTCTTGATCATAGACATAATATTTCCTTCTAGCATCATTCAACTTTTCACTAAAGAAAGCAATAGGTTTACCTTCTTGAGTAAACACAACTCCTATTGCACTTCCACTTGCGTCACATTCAACTTGAAATACCTTATTAAAATCGAGTAAGGCTAACACAGGTAATTCAACAACCTTTTGTTTCAAAGTCACAAAACTCTTATTAGCTTCATGTGTCCATTTGAATTGTCTTGTGTCTCCCCTCATTGTCTAAGTCATAGCATTACAAATAGAACAAAAAATTTTGATGAATTTTCTGTAAACACTTCCCAATCCATGAAATGATCTTACCTCACTGACATTTTCCAGGTGTAGGCCAACTAAGTATAGCTTCAAATTTCTTAGGATCCATTTTCAAATCATCACCTAAAATCACAAAACCTAAATACACAAGTTCTTCTTTCATGAAGGAACACTTTTTGAAATTTATTAGCAACTTTTCCTCTTTTAATCTCTGCAACACTTGTTGTATATGCATCAAATGCTCTTCTCTAGTCTTACTAAATATCAGAATATCATCCAAGTATACAATCACACATTTATTCAAGAATTTCTTCAAAATTTCATTCATCAATCTCATAAATGTACTCGGTGCATTAGTTAAACCAAAAGGAATAACCAACCACTCATACAAACCTTATTTTGTCTTCAAAGTAGTCTTCCATTCATCACCTTCTCTGATTCTGATATGATGATATCCACTCTTCAAATCAATTTTGGTAAAATATTTTGATCCACTCAAACAATCCATTATATCATCCATCCTTGGTATAGGAAACCTATACTTAACTATTATCTTGTTGACTGGCCTGGAATCAGTACACATTCGCCATTCTCCATTCTTCTTAGTTGCCAACACTGTTGGTACTGCACATGGACTCAAACTTTCTCTGATCAAAATCTTGTTCAACAACTCATGAATTTCTCAGTATTAAATGTTTCATTTGGAAAATCTATCCACAACAACAAATATGGAATCATTACCTCTTGTTGTCCTCGCTAAGACAAGAACAAAATCTATGCTGATATCACGCCAAGGTTTCTCAGGAACAAAAATCAGTGTATACAATCCAGTATTTTGACTTACTCCTTTTGCAACTTGAAAAACTCCACAACTTTTCACAAATTTATGAACATCCTTATACAACTGAGGCCAAAAATACCTTTCCTTAAGCAAACTCAATGTCTTATCAATACCAAAATGTCCAGCCAAACCACTATTATGTTTTTCCTTGATCAAATTAGTTCTCATTGATCCTCTTGGTATACATAACATAATACCTTTGAACAACATATCTAATTGAATGAAATAGTCTTCATACTTACTTGATTGATTTGGAACAGGTGCTCTACACACTCTCCACTGAGCAAAAAAATTAGGGTTATTTTCATACAAATTCTTCATATCATCAAAACCAAGAACCTCAATTCTAATTTCAGTCAACAAAGATCTTCTACTCAATGCATCAACAACTTGATTATAAATTCCACTCTTATTCTTTATCACAAATGTGAAACTCTACAAATAATCTACCCATTTCATATGTCTTTGATTCAACTTATTATGACTACCCAAATACTATAAATCCTTATGATCAGTATATAGCACAAATTCACTTGACATCAAATAATGTCTCCATTTCTTCAGAGCTTGAATAATAGCATAGAATTCTTGATCATAGATAGAATATTTTCTTTTAGCGTCATTCAACTTTTCACTAAAGAAAGCAATGGGTTTACTTTCTTGAGTCAACACAGCTCCTATTGCACTTCCACATGCATCACATTCAACTTGAAATACCTTATTGAAATCAGGTAAGGCTAACACAGGTAATTCAACAACCTTTTGTTTCAAAGTCTCAAAACTCTTATCAGCTTCATGTGTTTGTTTGAGTTCTCTTTTGTCTCAGTCATAGCATTACAAATAGAACTAAAATTTTTGATGAATTTTCTGTAAAAACTTGCCAATCGATGAAATGATCTTACCTCACTGACATTCTCAGGTGTAGGAAACTATGTATAGCTTCAAATTTCTTAAGATCTATCTTCAAACCATCAGTTGAAATCACAAAACCTAAATACACAAGTTCTTCTTTCATGAAGGAACACTTTTTCAAATTTATTAGCAACTTTTCCTCTTTTAATCTCTGCAACACTTGTCTTATATACATCAAATGCTCTTCTCTAGTCTTACTGAATATCAGAATATCATCCAAGTATACAATCACACATTTATTCAATAATTTCTTCAAAACTTCATTCATCAGTCTCATAAATGTACTTGGTGCATTACTTAAACCAAAAGGCATAACCAATCACTATGCAAACCTTCTTTTGTCTTGAAAGCAATCTTCCATTCATCGCCTTGTCTGATTCTGATATGATGATATCCACTCTTCAAATCAATTTTGGTAAAGTATTTTGCTCCACTCAAACAATCCATTATATCATCCATCCTCGGTATAGGAAACCTATACTTAATTGTTATCTTGTTGATTGGTCTGGAATTAGTACACATTCACCATTCTCCATTCTTCTTAGGTGCTAACACTGTTGGTACTGCACATGGACTCAAACTTTCTCTGATCAAACCCTTGTTCAACAACTCATGAATTGGTTGATATGAAATGTGTCATTTTTGAAATCTATCCATAATAACAAATATGGAATCATTACCTCTTCTTGTCCTCGGTAAGCCAACAACAAAATCTATGCTGATACCACTCCAAGGTTTCTCAGGAACAGAAATCGGTGTATATAATCCAATATCTTGACTTACTCCTTTTGCAACATGACAAAATCCACAACTTTTCACAAATTTTTGAACATCCTTATACAACTAAGGCCAAAAATACATTCCCTTAAGCAAACTCAATGTCTTATCAATACCAAAATGTCCAGCCAAACCACTACTATGTTTTTCCTTGATCAAAATAGTTCTCATTGATCCTCTCAGTATACATAATTGAATACCTTTGAATAAAATACCTTCTTGAATGAAATAGTATTCATACTTACTTGATTGATTTGGAACAGGTGCTCAGCACACTCTCCACTGAGCAAAAAAATCAGGTTTATTTTCATACAAATTCTTCATATCATCAAAACCAAGAACCCCAATTCTCATTTTAGTCAACAAAGATCTTCTTCTACTCAATGCATCAACAACTCGGTTAGAAATTCCACTCTTATGCTTTATCACAAATGTGAAACTCTACAAATACTCTACCCAATTCATATGTCTCTGATTCAACTCATTCTGACTACCCAAATACTATAAAGCCTTAGGATAAATTTATAGCACAAATTCACTTGGTATCAAATAAAATCTTCATTTCTTCAGAGCTTGAATAATAGCATAGAATTTTTAATCATAGATAGAATATTTCCTTTTAGCATCATTCAACTTTTCACTAAAGAAAGCAATAGGTTTCCCTTCTTGAGTCAACACAGCTCCTATTGCACTTCCACTTGCATCACATTCAACTTGAAATACCTTATTGAAATCAGGTAAGGCTAACACAGGTAATTCAACAACCTTTTGTTTCAAAGTATCAAAACTCTTATCAGCTTCATGTGTCTATTTGAATTCTCTTTTGTCTCCCCGCATTGTCTCAGTCATAGCATTACAAATAGAACTTAATTTTTTGATGAATTTTCTGTAAAAACTTGCCAATCCATGAAATGATCTTACCTCACTAACATTCTCAGGTGTAGGCCAACTAAGTATAGCTTCAAATTTCTCAGAATCCATCTTCAAACCATCAGTTCAAATCATAAAACATATATGCACAATTTCTTCTTCCATGAAGGAACACTTTTTCAAATTTATCAGCAACTTTTCCTCTTTTAATCTCTGTAGCACTTGTCTTATATGCATCAAATGCTCTTCTCTAGTCTTACTGAATATCAGAATATCATCCAAGTATAGAATCACACATTTATTCAATAATTTCTTCAAAACTTCATTCATCAATCTCATAAATGTACTCGGTGCATTAGTTAAACCAAAATTCATAACCAACCACTCATACAAACCTTCTTTTGTCTTGAAAGCAGTCTTCCATTCATCACCTTCTCTAATTCTGATATGATGATATCCACTCTTCAAATCAATTTTGGTAAAATATTTTTCTCCACTCAAAAAATCCATTATATCACCCATCCTTAGTATAAGAAACCTATACTTAACTGTTATCTTGTTGATTTGTCTGGAATTAGTACACATTCACCATTCTCCATTCTTCTTAGGTGATAACACTGTTGGTACTGCACATGGACTCAAACTTTCTCTGATCAAACCCTTGTTCAACAACTCATGAATTTGTCAGTTGAGTTCCTCATTTTCATTTGGTGTTAATCGGTGTGGTGCCTTATTTAGAAGACTTTCTCTAGGAATCAAATCCATAAAATGACTAATATCTCTCATCGGTTGAAAACCATTAGGTACATTATCTGAAATGATCTCCTTGTACTTGGTAAGCAATTTCTCAACCTCTACAGGAACTTCATCTAGTGTATTCTTACTTGGTTTGTTAGGAATCAAAGCATAACAAATATCATTCCTTTTCAAATCCTTAACAAACTGTCTAACTTACATCAAACAAACTTTCACAGATGTACATATCTCATCAACAGATTCCTCAATCAAAGGTAAAAAAGATTTTTTTTACCATCAACCCAAATAGTATATCTATTCACTCTTCCATCATGTATAGCATGTCTATCATATTTCCAAGGTCTACCCAATAAAATATTACAACAATCCATAAACATAATATCACACAATAATTTCATAATACTTTCCAATCTTCAGATTCACAACACATTGTTCACTCACCATTAAAGTATGCTCATCTTTGATCCATGAAATATGATAGGGCTTTGGGTGCTTCATTATTTCAAACTACAAATTTGTGACCATCTCCTCAGATGTCAGATTCTCTGAGCTTCCACTTTCAACAATTACTTTCCAAACTTTGTCTACAACTCTACATCTACCCTTGAACAAAATTTTCCTTACTGGATCTTGCTTATCTTTCTCACTCCAAAGTATCCTTCTAATCACTAGATTTCCTTCCTTTTCAGGTTCATTCGGTGACTCTTCTTGCACCAAAGAATTTCTTCTAGTACCAACTTTCTTGCTTGCATGTGTACACTCAAAGGATCTATGCCCTTCTTCACCACAATTGTAACAAGTTCCTTGGAACCCTCTTTTGTTATAACCACCTCAGGAGTAATTTCCTCTTCCTTGGAATGAAATTCTACCTTTCCATTTGGTCTTTCCTTTGTCTTGATATGTGTCTGTATTTGTCTTGTCTAGTTCAGATCTACTATTTTCACCTCTTCCTCTAGGGAATCTACCACCTCTTCCTCTTTTCCTTTGTTCATATCTCTTGTTCAATTTCTCTTCAACTTCTAGGGCAAATTGATATGCCTCTTCAATGCTCTCCATATTTACCAAGTTGATCTCATCTTGTATAGAACTTCTTAATCCATTCAGATACCTTGCTATTCTCTCCACCTCATCCTCAACATGTCTAGATATGATGTCTAATCTGTAAAATTCCTCAGTGTAATATTTTACCAAACCATCTTTCTAATTCAAACTTTTAATTCTCCTAACTAGGTTAATCTGGTAATCACAAGGTAGAAACTTGTCTTTCAATTTGTTTATCATCTTATCCCATACCTTTATCTTGTCTTTACCCTCTTCTTTCGATCCAATTGGAGATGCTCCCACCACAAGGATGCATGACCTTTCAATTTTGTACTTGAAATATTCACCTTCTTCTCCTCTGATACATTTTCACACTCAAAGTATTTGTCCATTTCAGTTATCTAGTCTATCAATTCATCAGAATCTAGCTTTCCACTATACTCAGGAGGATTAAACTGAGGTTTGGAATTAAAACTTGTCAAAGCTCTCAGGAATCTCTCTTCTTCCTGATCCATCACAGGTGTAGGTGTAGATTCTCCTTGCAATTCTTCAACTTCATCATCACTAACATCTTCAAGATGTCTTCCTTTGCGCTAGGTTGTCTCAACAACTTCCAATCTTGCAGCAATCTGTCTAAGCATATCAGCTAGGCTTGGATATGCATTTCCTCTCCCATGAACCATCTTGAAACCCTCTGCAATTGTAGGTCAGATCACAATCTGCTAACTCGCAACAATATCAACCAACTCGGGTTAGGGCTTACAATAAGGAACCTAGATCTCACCTTTGCTCTGATACCACCGGACACAATGAGGCCCAAGGCACTCCCAGCTATCCAAACCTCCTTGTGGAACAACTCAGAAGCAACAAGAACAGAAAGGGAGGGAAGAAACAACAAAACTTTATATTATTTCATCAAACTTATTGCACATCAGGTTGTAAGGCCTTCCAGGGTTTGACCATATACATTCGTATGTTTACAAGATAATCTTCATACATGTGAGGTCACAGACATGTGATCTGAATCTGCTAATACTGTCTTCTATATCCCAATTCATCATTCCTAATCTAAGAACAAAAAACCAAATATATACAAGAGTCCACCAAAGAGGTCGCCACTCATATCCTAAAGATCCAACATAGGAAACAACAAAGACCTAGATTTAGGTCCAGACACATCCCAATGATAGATTCCACATTAATTAAGCTACAAATATTAAATGTAGAAGTCGGATAGAAGATCCAACATCAAAATACACAACTCGGTAAAAAAGCCAACCGAGTACAGAGACTAGTCAGTGAAAACCCACTGAGTAGCCAAACAACTACCGAGACCCGTTGGTAAAGCAAAACATAAAGAAGTAATCGAGCCTGAGCGGAGAACAAACAATTCTTCAACCGAGCAAGCAAAAGCAGTTATCGAACAACCTCCAACAAGCTACTAAACCAAAGCGATCATTTTTTTGGTTGATCAAGATTGCCAAAGAACACAAGATACTCTTGCATCAGTATGTATGTATGTATGTATGTATGTATGTATGTATGTACACTTGTATGTTTGATGTGTAATTTTGAAACTTGTTAAAAATTAGGCACTATTAATGTATTTTTGTGTGTTGTTCATGTAAAATTGTAAGGATGAATTTGTGTGGGATTGTTACTACCCATGATTATTACAATTTTTTTCAAGTATGGGAGAGTGTGAAGAGGCGAGTAGAGTATGCAAACGATCTCCAATTCAATGTAAATGTGTTTGTTAACATAATTTTATTGGGAAATGTAGCTCTTAATGCATTGTATGACTATTTTCTGATTCATTTATGTATTGTTTCATTTGATGTGGATATTAATGTATTGAAGCTTAGAAACATTTTCACTAATCTATTTTTTGCAGGGTTCCAAAGGCTTCCACGAGATTGAAGACATCAATCGTGTACAATAAGTAGAGTTTTTGTGACTTTACTTTGGCAAATACTTGGTAGAAATAATTTTGTTTTTTTTATTTTTATTGTGTGTAATGCATGTTTTTCTTATATGTTTTTGAATTCCTATGTTGACAACACACACACTTATGTTATGTTGAAAACATAAACATATATGATATCTTCACAACATAAACATATCTATTTTGTTGAGAACATAAAAATATATATTTTGTTTTGATTAAGTGAAAAACAGGTTTTTAAGAGACCCAAAACCCTTTACATCATAGAGACTAAAGATATAGCATTTAAGATCTGCATAGACAAAACAATGAAAAAAAGATGCCAAAAAGAGAGCAGCTGGCACAAACACATGAAAAACTAGTACAAAACTAAATCCTATGAAAGACCAACACATAGAAACATACAAAAGACAATAGAAAATAGAACTAATCAAATTTTTTGAGAAGCTCGGCAGCTTCAATAACCAGTAGGTCCATGTTAGCCACGACACTCTTGAGGTCTTCAATATCCTTGTTGTCTTAAAGTGCCTTCTTCCTGGTACTAGCATGAGTTATTTTCCCTGGGCCAACAACTTCTTCAGGGCTAGTGTCCTTATCACCATCCAAATCCACTATAGCTTTATGTTTCTCAAGATTTCCCACCAAAATTTTGAGATGCTCAGCAAAGGCTTTGAGAATTATGTAGCTCTGCTCATTGATTTTATTGATAGTAGTCTCCAAGCTGGAAACTCTGGTATTAATAGGACCAAATTTGGAATCATAAGCATCAGTCATGGCTTTCACATCATTAACAACCTTAGTGAGGCCTTTCATACTATCAATAAAAGAGCTATCCTTTCTTGCACCCAACGCTTCCAAGAACTCCAGCTTGTTGGTGAGGGCCCTCTGCTTGATCTTGACCTCTTTTACTTCATCTAAGACCCACTTGATGGATCTATAATATTATAGAGCCTCTTTCTTGTCAGATTACAAAACACTAATGGGGGCTTCCTTACTATTGTTACCCAGTTCACTAGACAAAGCACCATCCCTAAAAATATTCTCTCTAGTAATAAGATTCTCCTCATTAATAGGAGAGAAAGGGACATCTTCATCTAGAGCAATATTATTATCTCCAAGGGAAGAATTCCCAATCATCTTATCATTTAGGGGAGGAGAATGAGCACAAGACTTACCCACATCAATACTTGAGCTCTGAATAAGGGAATTCCCAGGGCATTTGATCTTCTTCTGAGGAGGAGAGGAAATAAGAGCATCCTTTGCCTCGGTATCCCTGCTCTCCTCATCATCATCCTCTTCGTCAGACCACAACTCTTCCTTAATAGATTTATGTTTCCTATCACTAGAAGTGGGTGGATTTTGGCCTTCTTGCTGGTAGAACCAAGACTTTTCCTTTCCCCTTTCCTGATCTTTTAGGATTCTTAACTGGGGTGTAAGAATCAGGTTCCTCCTCCACCTCAGTTTCATAACCCTCCTCGTCATCATCATCCTCTTCTGGGGCTTCCTCCTCTAAATCTAAAATTTTTAGGGATGTGGTGCTAAATAGTGGAAGCTTTAAAATAATCATAGATTAAAACCATAAGGCCTTCATGGAGCCCAGGGTTACCGTGAGGGTTATCCCTAACTTCCTTAATGTTGGCATTCATAGAGCATGGAAGATAAAATGGGAGAGAAACCTTATCTTCATGGCAGAAATGATTAAGGAGCACAAAGTGGTAGCTGTAAACCCTCGTAAACCTTCCATCGAGTGTAATGTACTGCATGAAAAGAAATAGAACCCTCCTCCAGATCTTGTTGATGGCCCTAGGTGAGTAGTAGGTCTTATTTATCTTCACAAACATCTTCTTCTCATCCTCCTCCTTGGGAAAATGTTTCATTGCTGAATCAGTCAATTTTGTCTCTGTAAAATTTATTTCCCTCAATAGGAAGACGAGTGATATCGACAATGACACCTTCATCAATTTTAACAGTTCTGTCACAGATAGTGATCTTTCCATCCCTCCAATTCTTCTTGAAAAACTTAGTGATGGAAGGGTTACGACCATGGAGCCTCTCCATGAAAATTGTCACCCTCCCCTTCTTCAGCAAGTCCCAAACCTTAGGCTTATTCCTCCAATTGTCATATGACATGAGATCTATGTGTTTTTTTTCGCCTCTCATAACATCCTTCTCACCATAATTCGAATTAACTAGGCAATAGATTTTCCACAGAGACAAAGAGTTCTTATGGTGCCTGTAGGAAATAAAAGATAGAGCCAAATTAAGGCAACAAACACCCAAAAAATACATAGGATCTTGTCCAGCTTACATTCTAATATGTCGATAGGATAACTGCCTCTTAAAATCATAAATAAACTATTCATTCGTGAGTGTATTTGACTCAGTAGAACTCACTCCCACTTTCCCGTTGGTATGATCATGAATTAATATGGCTTTGGCATCATAGGAAAGTGCCACCTCACCATTCCATGTAATATGAGCTTCAACTTTCACTGCCACATTAGCAAGCCAATCCACCATAGTATTGATTTCCCTATAACCATGGGAAATGTGGCACTTCTTAAAGGTTTTTATTATCTCCTTCAAAGAGGATATAATGTTATTAGTGGTCCATGAGGAATGGTTTAGGCCCTGAAGACAACTAATTATATTATTTGATTCCCCCTTAATTTAGACCTTATGACAATTAAGTTTTTTAGCCAGGAGAAAAGTATGATAAGATGTCATTGCCTCGACTAAGTGGTTAGTCTTAATTCCCAAGGGGAGTTCCAGCACCACCAAACACAACCCATTTTCATCTTTGATCGCTCCCCCACACCCAGTTGGCCTAGGGTTACCCTTTGCCACCTGTTACCCTTGATTTTTGACTCATACCCTATGTTTTATCATTTCCTAAAATCAGGAGTTTGTCGTCTTAGAAGTAAAAATGTCATCATATATTTCAATCTAGTTTGCCTTTTCTCCTTGTCGGTTGAACTTGAATCTTGAACTTACTTAGTTCAAGGTTCAAAGTTTAAAGTTGCCTTGCGGTGTGTTTTGCCTTTCTTTGCTTTTATGTGAAAATGAGCGATGTGGTTTGCAAAGTCCAATCTACCGTTGAACTTTGAATCTTGAACTTAGCTAGTTCAAGGTTCAAGGTTCAATTGCGGTCATCATCTTGCATAAAATGTAGTTGAGTCTAGTCTTTTTTGCTGCTCACGTGTTTTTTTTATAAACACACCAAAAGGAAGTAATGCCTTATTACCCATTGAACTTAAATTTTGAACAAGCTTATATCAAAGTTCATAGTTCAACCAAAGCTTGCATGTTAAAGAAGGAAAGGTCATCGGTGACATGACCGAAGTGACAGCTGGCAGGCAATAATTATACCCGGGCGTGTCACGGATATAATCATCATTAGATGTGACACTTATATGTCATTTCAATCATTTAAGAGGTGTAATACTTAATGATCACATCAGGCAAGAACTCTTGTCGCATTTAATTAAGAGCCCACATTGTTATTAAATGCAAATCTTACGCATTTTGAGAGAAAATTAGTTATAAAATGAGAGTTTGTGCTATCAGTCTTCTGGTGAAGTTTTTCTGGTGAAGTCGAATTGGCGGAGCAGAAGAAGGTATACTTTCATCCTGAGAAGCTTAGAGTGTGCAGAATCTCCAAGGCCATCTAAACCTAAAAATAAAAAAGTTTCTGAATCTAAAGTTAAGAAGCAGAGGTCCTCTCGTCCAGCTTCGTCTAGGAGGACTTCCAGAAGCAGAGCTCTCAAAGAAGAAATCAAACCAGTTGAAGAAAAGGAATTGATTGATCTTGAGGAGATGGATACCTTGATGGAAGATGAGAACACACAATGCTCTGTGTCAGAAGAAGCTGTTTACAAAATAGATAATCAGTAGGGAGTTAAAGATTCTACAATTTCTATGACCACCAGTCCGACACAGGCAATGGCAGACTCTCAGCAGTCACCAATTCCCACCTTGAAATGGTTAGAAACATCCATAAGCAAAAAGAGAAATGTGCTTCCAATAACACTACCAATTGAAGATATGGTGAGTAAATGTTTGGGTTCCTCAAAGAAACCAAAAAGGATTAGGACAGAGTCCAGGGTGGACATTGATGAGAAAACATGGCACTGGTATGCTGAATGTGCAGTTCCCAAGAATAATAAAGTGCTTTTTGAAGCTACTACAGATGAATTCACAATTGAGAAGATAGACCTTGGATATGCGACTAGAATAGCTGATGCTAAACACCTGGAAAAGTCTACAAAGAAGATCTTGCACAAGACTTTTAAAGATGAGAGGGATAAGAATGAGTTGAAAGCAACAATCAAAAGGATGGTTGAATTTATTCAAGAAGTCAGGGACCCTAATCCTCTCCCTTTAACTATAGCTTCATAGTCACTTGATCCTCATTCACAAAATGTTAGGAAGACCCTGGACCAAATCCAGAAAAACAAACTGATTGTGGATGCCTATACTAAATGGACCCAAGTGATGGTACAGAAGGGAAGCATCTATATCGATAAGTTGGTTAAAACTCACAAAGTTGTCAGTTAAACTGTTGTTGAGATTCTTGTAGAATTGACAGAGTGGGAAAAAGAAAAGAAAAGATGGCTAAAGGTGATGAATCAGCTCTATGAGATCAGGAAATATGGAGTGGGTAAATTCCTGACTGAGAAGCCCATTCCAGGATTGAACGAAGAAATTTTGTATGTCTCCGTCAAGAGCATCAAGTGGACAAACTCCATTATTAAATCAGGTCATGATAGGACTACTTACCTGCTGAGTGAATCAAAGGGGTTGATGGATATCATGAAGAAAGACCTAAAATGTTTGAATATCTCACTTATAAAAGAAGATACTCAAGGTATCAAAGGAGCAAAAGAATTGTTACTGGAGTTTGAACGTGAAGTTACCACCATCAAAGATGCTAAAGACATCACCTTAGATGATTTCACGGCCCTTGCCAACATGGAAGCTATGCTGGTAGTATGTACCGACCACCTCGAGGCCCACACACAGAAAATTTCCCAGGTCCGCAAAGATAAAAAGTTTCTGAGGCAAAGGGTAATTCATATTGCCTTGCCACATCAGTCAACACTCATCAACATTGTAGAGGCACATAAGGAATGTAGGATCTCCCACGTTGTTGACACCTCACAGGACCAATCAAAGGGATCCAGCGCATCCACCACTTTGTGATCATGCTTCGCAGATCACGGAGTAGTGGTAGTTTTTCATAGTTTATGTTTTCTTTGAATTTGGGCGGTTTTGTAAAAATAGTTATATACTGAATCCCGTAGAGTGTATCTCAGGATGTCAGTTTTGATTTCCTAAGACTGATGGCTATTTATAGCCGGGATAATCTGTATGTGGATGATGGTAATTTTGGTTAAGTTAGGGCAAGACTAAATAGTTTTTAGCATTTTTCAGTTAGTTTGTTAATCAAAAAAGAAACTTGGAAGTATATTTTTTATATGAATGGAACAAAAATTTATGTTGTGTGAATCCGTTGGTTTATATTACCATATTGATCTCTGTTGGGATATTTCTTGAATATCAGGAATCTATTTTCAAGTGGATTTTTTTGTATTTTGCTTTAGTATAGTTTTATGTCCAGTAAGTAAGTTCTGAAATTGAAGTCCGTGAGCTTCATTTAGTGTTGATATATCTATCTTTCATTTAGTTTTCATGACATGTTGATGTATGAAATGCTGCAAAAGCCTTATTCGCTTTCTGGTTAAAAGTGTGTGTTTGTGAAAGCAATTTGTGATTGTCAGAATTCATTGAAGATCAAATAGGGAGATGTACCTAAATTTAGAGAATTATAAATCTAAATATTATAATTTAATTGTTAGGTTGAGATTGTTGTTTTTCATGGGCTTAGAGTAAGTAATTGATAATTTATAGAAAGACAAATCTGTATGCTAACAGATTTTTGGCGACTCTACTGGGGAGTTGATATACAAATTATCAGTAGTCATTCCCTTTAAATGAGCAACCATGGTGTTGCCTACTCTCATAATTCCTGGTCAGGAAGAAGTTCCCCAAGTTATTTAGCCCAACTTATACTTTTTAGATACCCAAGAAGACATAATCTTTGATCTTCATTCAATGGCTTGGGCTGTGAGGGAAAGTGACCAACATTATCAACAAGACCACTTGGTGTTAGAAGAGGAAGAAGAAATTGGTGAATGGTTGAGAGGTCTTCCAATTGTCCAAGAAGTCACCATAGTAGATAGAGCTGTGCAGAGACCTTAAATTGCTTTGCAAGACTGGATTCCTGGCCTTTTACCAGGTCCTAAGAAAGGGAGGGTATCTTTGATTGTTTTTTCCAGGAACTTCAAAACCTTCAGTTTCCTACCAGTTATACCCCAAAGAAGAAGGTTAAAAGTAGACCTCCTTCTCCTAAGAAGTCAAGTCCTAACATAACCTCATCTTCTCACCAGTGGCAGGCCTTGACTCTTTTTGCAATTCAAGCACCCCCCCTTCAGACAATTTATCCACCCTCAATCATGGCACAACCTTGGGGTAATGTCATTGGGCCTCTTAATCTGGCAGGAAATCATTCCTTGCCTAAAGGAGCTAGAGAGATTTTGCCCAAATTCTATGGTGACAGAAAGGTTTCTATCAAAGATCATCTTAATGCATTTAATACACCCTGTGGAATTTTGGTTGTTCAACATGAAGACGTTGCGGTTAGATTGTTTGTTCAAACACTTGCTGAATCAACGACCGATTGGTTCTATCACTTGCCCAATGGTCAAATTACCGATTGGGACACTATCAAAACTACTTTTGAAGCACGTTTTAAAAGTATATCTGATGAACATGATCTTCTTGCCCAGTTGACGTAGTTGAAGAAAGAAATACATGAGTCATTGAGACAGTTTGTGGCAAAGTTTAATAAGATTATTCATAAGATCCCTACCCCAAAAAGACCCACTACTGAAAATAGAAAAGATTATTTTATGAATGTCGTGCCCCCAAACATTGGTTTCATTTAAGACAAGAGAGGGTAGCTGATTTAGATGCGGCTCAGACCATGGCTATTGAATTAGAAGAAGATCTGATCACAACTAGCAAGTGGAGGAAAGATGTCCAACAACCAAGTTCTCAGAGTGCTACTTCCTCTGATCCCCTGTTACAAAGATTTATGAATGATGTAATTACTATGAAGAGGAAATTTTCTAAGGGAAATGTGAATTCCCCTCAATTATACAAAGACATTCCTAGAGGAAACCTTGATCAGGCAAGTCGTAGCCATAGATATCTGGGACAGTCACAGAATGAACAAAGAGTAGTAGAGGTCCCTCCTAAAAGAGAAAATATGTGTACCTTTCACCTCACTGATGAGCATGATGGTGCAACTTGTCCTGAGATAATGAGATTAATGTAGATGCATGTTAATAAAGAATTAGTTGATGATCCGTCTGAACATGTAGAAGTTTCTTCGTTACCTGGCGGCTCTGGAAATTATTTTATGGAATACGAGTCAGAGTCTGAAAGAGGAGGTAGTATTCTGGTAACTCTTGAAGATCCCACATGTTCGATCATGACTATAAATCAATGCAGTTCTCAAGCTAATGACTCAACTTCTTAACACTGGGACAAGGATAAAGGTAAGGATTTTTCCCCAAAAAAATCTTTTTCCAAAATTTCAAATGCTAAGGAGGCTGAATTTTTTCAAGACTCTTTGCCTAATTCTTCTTTTGACATTGTAAATTTATGTAAAACCTCAAAAATCCAAGTGTCACTAGTAGAATATCACAGAATGAATCCCAAAGAACTCAAAAGACTAGTATGTTATGTGAAGTCAGGTCAAACCTCTTCAAGTTTTGCAACCAATGAAACCACACATGTTGTTTTGCCAGAAGAAATCCAACCCACCTTGGCTACCTAGTCCTCTGTCGATGCATGTCCTTTTGTCTCTCAAAAACTAGATCCTTTCTATCTATCTCTGTTTCTTCATGGGTTTAAATTGAATAATTGCATTATTGACTCTGGAGCATCTGATAATGTAATGCCTACTTCAGTTGCAAAAGCTCTAGACCTTCCTCTAACAGCCAATTTTAGGAGATGTTACTCCATGGATTCCAAACAAATCCCTTTAGTATGACAGATTAAAGATGCTCAGGTGGGCTTAGCTTCTCATCCTAGTAA
Source organism: Thuja plicata (assembly GCA_018584345.1). Taxonomy (NCBI): domain Eukaryota; kingdom Viridiplantae; phylum Streptophyta; class Pinopsida; order Cupressales; family Cupressaceae; genus Thuja; species Thuja plicata. The sequence goes on from MU227155.1 coordinate 486,804, forward strand.
AAAGCTTAAGTTAACCATTCTGGTAGCCGATATCCCTGCCAGTTATGGGATGTTGCTTAGTAGAACCTTTTGTAGAGACCTTGGGGGAGAAATCAAATTGGATTGGTCACAAGCGACAATCCCTGTTGGTAACCAAAATATTGTCTTGAAACCTGAGGTAAAATCCAAGTACACTATTTTTCCATCTGAGGACCCCAAATCCCAGATTTTATACCATGAATGTGAATTTGGAAATTATATGATGTCATCAGAGGTGAACTCAGAAAGGGTTGATAATGAAGAGTTAGATTCTTTGTGGTCTTTAGAGTTTGATGGTAGTTGTGCCTCAGTTGGCTCTGGAGTAGGGGTTGTTTTGATATCACCACAAGGAGATATTTTTCCTCACTCTTTTAAGTTAGAGTTTGGTAATACCAATAATACTGCCGAGTACGAAGCCCTTATACTTGGTCTTGAAGAAGCTAAAAAGAAAGGAATAAAAGTGTTGAAAGCTAAAGGGGATGCATAACTGATAGTGAGACAAGTAAGAGAAAGGTACTCAGTGAAAAATGAGAGGCTAAAACATTATAGAAACCATGTTCAGGATGAAATTGAAGGATTCGAGGCCTTTTCTATTGAAGCTATTCCTAGGAACCTTAAAACCAAAGCTGATTCTTTGGCAGTCTCAGCATCTTTGTTGCTCCCCCATCCAGATTTCAAAGGGAAAATTTATAAAATTGAAATGGTATACAGACCTAAGGTACCTAATAATGCTGAGCACTGTCAAGTTTTCCAAGATGACAAGAAGATCGATAAATTTCTGCAAATGGTAGAAGTTTTTAGCACTACTTACTTTGAGGGATCTCAGTCAACCTGTGAAGAATTTTGTCCTGATCTGGGTAAGACTGTTGAAGAAGGAATTGTTCAGTTAAAAGGAAACCGCATTCCTACAAGCTTGGTTTCTCTTGAGAATCTATTTGAGAGATCTGATGCAGTTAAGCAAAAACCCAGTTCTCATGAACTTTCTGATGAAAGTGACTCAAAAAAAAATGAATATAGGAGATGAACAAGACCCTAAGTTTGTAAACCTGGGAAAATGTTGTACATCTGATGAGAGGAGAAGATTTGTTGATTTGTTGAAGGAGTATAAGGATGTTTTTACATGGTCCTACCAGGACTTGAAGAATTTCAAAGGAGGTAAATGTCAACATCACATCCCTTTAAAGGTGGGCGCCACACCATTTAAGCAGAAGCTGAGAAGCTATAACCCTAAAGTGTCAAAAACAAAAAAAAAATAGTTGAGAAGATGTTGCAAGCTCGAATAATATATCCCATTCATCATTCCACCTGGATATCCAACATAGTGCCTGTGAGGAAAAAGAATGGTGAGATAAGGATTTGTGTGGATTTTAGAAATCTGAACCAGAGCAGTTTAAAGGATAATTATGGTCTTCTTGTGATGGGTCATATATTGAAAATAGTGGCTGGTGCGGAAATGATGTCCATGTTAGATGGGTTTTTTGGTTACAACCAGATTAAGGTAGCTGATGAGGATCAACATAAAACAACATTCACTACACCATGGGGTACATACACCTATAGTCGCATATCGTTTGGGTTGATTAATGCAGGTGCCACATTCCAACGAGCAATGGATTCTTCTTTCAACCATCTAATTAAAAAGGTGATTTTCATCTACCTAGATGATTTGACAGTTTTTTCTAAAAGGCGTAAAAATCACCTGAAGGATTTGAGAACTGTTTTACAAAGGTGTAGAGAGCATTGGATCTCGTTAAATCCTAAAAAATCAATCTTTTGTGTTACAGAAGGGAATTTTTTAGGTCACATTGTATCAAAAGATGGAATTAAGATAGATCTTGAGAGAGTAAAAGCTATCCAGCAAATAGGTTTGCCTTCTAACCGGACAGGCGTTAAGTCTTTCTTTGGCCAGACTAATTTTCTTAGGAGGTTCATTCCAGACTTCACCGAAACAACTAAACATATGTTGAGTCTCTTAAGTGAAATGAACCCTTTCAAATGGAGTTCAGAAGTGATTCAAGCATTTTATGATGTTAAAAAGGTCATAGCGTCTGCCCCAGTGTTGATCAACCCTAATTATAAAAAAGATTTCATTATCTATTGTTACTCCTCAGAGCAGACCATGTCTAGGATATTATTGTAGAAGAATGATAAGGGAGAGGAAGTACCCATTGCTTTCATGAGCATACCCCTGAAAAAGCACAAGCTAAATTACCCTATGGTTGAAAAACAAGCATATGCAGTAGTGAAAGCTGTGAAATATTTCAGATTTTGTATCTTACACTCACACTCTACTGTGTATGTACCTTCCTCTGCATTCAAAGATGTTCTGACTCAACAAGACATAGGCATGAACAACAGAGCTACTTGGGTGGCAAGGATTCAAGAATTTGATTTAAATATTTGACCGACTTAGTTAGTTCGAGGGCAGGGTTTATGCAAACTGATGGCTCACAATGTACCTGAAGATGATGTTCCTCTCACTCTGTTTGTTGGTCTACAAGACTCATGGTTTTCAGATGTGGATTTCTACTTGACATATGGAGACTGTCCAGAGCATCTAAGCCCTCAGGAGAAAATAAACCTCTGACCGAAGGCCACAAAGTATGTTATTGTGGATGATATCCTATACAAGAAAGGAATTGATGGATCTTTCTTAAGGTTTGTTGAAAAGGAACAACAAGAGAAGTTGCCTACAAAGTTTCATAATGAGGCCTGTGGTGGTCACCTCTCATCAACTGTAACTGCTTTCAAAATTCTAAGAAGTTGCTATTACTGGCCGGGGATGTTCGCAGATGAATACAAATGGGTTGCTAGCTATGAAAAGTGCAAGTTGTTCAGCGGAAAATCACAATTGGAAGCCCTCCCGCTGAGGCCAGTAGTTATTGAAGAGCCTTTTAAACAATGGGGATTGGATTTCATTGGTCTAATCAATCCTCCTTCCAGTGTCAGACACACACACATCCTGACTACTACAGATTATTTCACTAAATGGGTCGAAGTGGTTCCAGTCATGAAGACGACATCAGAGGTAGTATGTGATTTCCTCAAAAAATATATCTTGGTCAGGTTTGGCATCCCTCAAAAATTAGTCACAGACAATGCTACCAATTTTTCTTCTTCATAAATAAAGTTTTTTTGCTATGATAATGGTATCCATCTTTCACTTGCGTCTGATTATTACTCGTAAGGGAACGGTCAGGCAGAATCCAGCAACAAGAGCCTGATATCAATTATGAAAAAATTGGTGAATGATAATGATAGGGATTGGCATAAGAGGTTGTATGAGGCTCTCTAGGCGGGTCATACTTCTCCTAAAAGGGCAATCAGAATGACTCCATTTGAGTTGGTGTATGGTGTTGAAGCTCAATTATCTCTACCTTTAGAGCTGGCAGCAACAAAGTTACAGAAAGTAATTGAGGAACAAATCTTCCAATATGGTTTAGAAAAGAGAATTATGTATATCAATAATATCCAGGAGGAAAGAGAAGAGATGGTGGACCGAATATCATTACATTAGGCCAGAATGAAGAAAATTTTTGACAGGCGGGCTAGGCCAAGAAATTTCATGGAAGGAGATCAAGTTTTTCTCTGGGATAAAAGGAGAGAACCTATAGGTTCTCACAGCAAATTTGAATCATTATGGAAGGGGCCCTTTATTATTAGAAAGTCCATGGGAAGTAACTCATTTGTTCTTGAGTGTCAAGATGGCACTATTCTACCATTGACCTTTAATGGTCAAGAGCTGAAGCTATACCAAATGTAATTAGCTTTTCCTCACCTCATTGTATATTTTCCATCTTTTTGGCTTGCTTTCCTTGTTGTGTGTTTCTTTCTTTTCTTTTTTGCTTTTTGTTCTGTCTTGTTTTTGTTTTGGAGCCCTTTTTCGGTTGACTCCCTAGTCTGCGAAACCAAAACTACTAAGTTCATCCTACGTCCTCAAGAGTCCTTATCCCCATTCAGAGCCATTGTTAACACTAATTTTTGACTCATACCCTACATTTTATCATTTCCTAAAATCAGGAGTTTGTCTTCTTAGAAGTAAAAATGTCATCATATCTTTCAGTCTAGTTTGCATTTTCTCCTTGCCAGTTGAACTTGAATCTTGAACTTACTTAGTTCAAGGTTCAAAGTTCAAAGTCACCTTGCAATGTGTTTTTCCTTTCTTCACTTTTATGTGAAAACAAGTGGCACAGTTTGCAAAGTCCAATCTACCGTTGAACTCTGAATCTTAAACTTAGGTAGTTCAAGGTTCAAGGTTCAATTGCGGTCTTCATCTTGCATAAAACGTAGTTGAGTCTAGAATTTTTTTCCGCTCACGTGTTTTCTTTATAAAAACACCAAAAGGAAGTAATGCCTTATTACCCATTGAACTTAATTTTTGAACAAGCTTATATCGAAGTTCATAGTTCAACCAAAGCTTGCGTTTTGAAGAAGGAAAGGACAACGGTGACATGACCGAAGTGACAGCTAGCATGCAATAATTATACCTACGCATGTCACGGATATAATCATCATTAGGTGTGACACTTATATGTCATTTCAATCATTTAGGAGGTGCAATACTTAATGATCACATCAGGTGAGAACTCTTGTCGCATTTAATTAAGAGCCTGCATTGTCATTAAATGTAAATCTTATACATTTTATGAGAAAAATAGTTATAAAATGAGAGTTTGTGCTATCAGTCTTCTGGTGAAGTTGAATTGGCAAAGTAGTAGAAGGTATACTCTCATCCTGAGAAGCTTAGAGTGTGCAGAATCTCCAGGGCCATCTAAACCTAAAAATAAAAAAGTTGTTGAATCTAAAGTTAAGAAGTAGAGGTCCTCTCGTCTAGATTAGTCTAGGAGGATTTCCAGAAGCAAAGCTCTCAAAGAATAAATCAAACCAGTTGAAGAAAAGGAAGTGATTTATCTCAAGGAGATGGATACCTTGATGGCAGATGAGAACACACAATGCTTCGTGTCAGAAGAAGTTGTTTCCAAAAAAGATAATCAATAGAGAGTTAAAGATTCTATAATTTCTATGACTACCAGTATGGCACAGGCAATGGTAGACTCTCAGCAGTCACCAATTCCCACCTTGAAATGCTTAGAAACATCCATTAGCAAAAAGAGAAATGTCCTGCCAATAACACTACCAATTGAAGATATGGTGAGAAAATGTTTGGGTTCCTCAGAGAAACCAAAAAGGATTAGGACAGAGTCCAGGGTGGACATTGATGAGAAAATAGGGCATTAGTATGCTGAACGTGCAGTTCCCAAGAATGATAAAGAACTTTCAGAAGCTACTGCAGATGACTTCACAATTGAGAAGATAGACCTTGGATATGCGACCAGAGTATTTGATGTTAAACACCTAGAAAAGTCTACAAAGAAGATGAGAGGGATAAGAATGAGTTGAAAGCAACAATCAAAAGGATGGCTGAATTTATTCAAGAAGTTCAGGACCCTAACCCTATCCCTTTAACTGTAGCTTCACAGTCATTTGATCCTCATTCACCAAATATTAGGAAGACCCTGGACCAAATCCAGAAAAACAAACTGATTGTAGATGCCTGTACTAAATGGATCCAAGCAATGGTACATAAGGGAAGCAACTATATCAATCAGTTGGTTAAAACTCACGAAGTTGTCAGTTCAATTATTGGTGAGATTCTAGTATAATTGACAGAGTGGGAAAAAGAGAAGAAAAAATGGCTAAAGGTGATGAATCAGCTCTATGAGATAGAGAAATATGGAGTGGGTAAATTCCTGACTGAGAAGCATGTTCCAGGATTGGACGAAGACATTCTGTATGTCTCCATCAAGAGCATCGAGTGGAGGAACTCTGTTATTAAATCAAGTCATGGTAGGACTACTTACCTGCTGAGTAAATCAAAGGGGTTGATGGATATCATGTAGAAAGACCTCAAATGTTTGAATATCTCGCTTATAAAAGAAGATACTCAGAGTATCAAAGGAGCAGAAGAATTGTTAATAGAGTTTGAACGTGAAGTTACCTCCATCAGAGATGCTAAAGACATCACCTCAGATGATTTCACGGCCCTTTCCAACATGGAAGCTATGCTGGTAGTATGTACTGATCACCTCGAGGTGCACACACACAAAATTGCCCAGGTCTGCAAAGATAAAAAGTTTCTGAGGCAAAGGGTAATTCATATTACCTTGCCACATCAGTCCATAATCATCAGCATTGTGAAGGCACATAAGAATGGAGGAGCTCCCGCATTATTGACACCTCATAGGACCAATCAAAGAGATCCAGTGCATCCACCACTTTGTGATCATGCATCGCAGATCACGGAGTAGTAGTAGTTTTTCATAGTTTATGTTTTCTTTGAGTTTGGGCAGTTTTGTAAAAATAGTTATATACTGAATCCCGTAGAGTGTATCTCGGGATGTCAATTCCGATTTCCTAAGACTGGTGGCTATTTATAGCTGGGATAGTTTGTATTTGGATGATGGTAATTTTGGTTAAGTTAGGGCAAGACTTAATAGTTTTTAGCATTTTTTCAGTTAGTTTGTTAATCGAAAAAGAAACTTGGAAGTATATTTTTTATATAAATGGAACAAAAATTTATGCTATGTGAATCCATTGGTTTATATTAGCATATTGATCTCTGTTGGGATATTTCTTGAATATCGGGAATCTGTTTTCAAGTGGATGTTTCTGTAGTTTGCTTTAGTATAATTTTATGTTCAGTAAGTAAGTTCTAAAATTGAAGTCTGTGAGCTTCATTTAGTGTTGATATATCTGTCTTTCATTCAGTTTTCATGACATGTTGATGTATGAAATGCTGCAAAAGCCTTATTCGCTTTCTGGTTGAAAGTGTGTGTTTGCGAAAGCAATTTGTGATTGTCAAAATTCATTGAAGATGAAATAGGGAGTTCTACCTAAATTCAGAGAATTATAAATCTAGATATTATAATTCAACTGTTAGTTTGAGATTGTTGTTTTTCATGGGCTTAGAGCAAGTAATTGATAATTTATAGAAAGACGAATCTGTACACTAACACCGCCCCATAAAAGTTGATCTTAACCCATCCCCCAGGTGGATAATTCCAAGTTATTTCATCTCTCCCATTTCTGATGTTTCCATTTGATGGTTGAAAAGTGATCTTCTAATGCATCATAATATTTTTATCATACTAGTTATTAGGAGCAGAGGCTTCTCCCAGAACTTGAATATTATCCTTGATAGCTTCGAAAATCTTTTCATAAACTATGTCCAGGGGGGTAGCTACATCCCTAAAGATGCAGTTATTGCCCTCCTTTCAAATACCCCAAAGAATGCGAGGCAAGATAAAATCCCACAAAGACCTTATGGTATTATTAGAGGAGGGGAAACACCAAACCTTAAAAAAATCCTGAATGGAATGAGGAAAAACCCATTAGACATTGAGACTCTGCAGAAATCTGGTCCAAATATGATATGAGAAGGGATAGTGAAGAGATATGTGGTTGATAGATTCTTCATTCTCCATGCAAAGATAACACCTATTTGGGATTTGAAATCCCTTGCGACAAAGATTGTCAATATTTAAAATTTTATTTTGAAGGAGAATCCAAAAGAGCATGTTCACCTTGGGGATAAGGCCACGAATCCAAGCCTTGGACCAACAAGGAGGAGGTTCTTAGGAATTGGATAGAATCTAGACAACATATGCCACATAGAAGACTCCTGACAAGGTGCCCTTGTAGATCACCTTGTCATCAGTATTAGGCACAAGCATAATGGAAAAGATGGCCAATTACACCAGGAGGAGAGTGACACTAACCCTTTTCAAGTCAACCTACTGATCATTCTACCAATAGTCCACAACCAACACACCAAATTGGTCTTTGCAATCCTGCATAAAGAGGGTGAAAGAATCAAATTCACTTAAAGGGACATCCAGAAACCATTTTTCTTCCTAGAATCTAACTATTCTGCCATTTCTAGCTCTCTAGGACAACCCAAGAGCATCACTCTTCTTAGCATTTTAGACATGATTCCAAATTAGAGATTCAGCGGGGATATCAATAGAGTTGAATAAACCTTCCATAGAGGGATGAAGATGGAGGTATTTTCTTTTTCGTATAGAACTCCATTCCCCACTCTGATCATAAGTCCTCTAGATTTGTTTAGCAAGGAGGGATTTGTTAAGAGTTTTGATACTTCTTAATCCAAGGTCACCCAAATGTTTGGTTATGCAGACTTTATCACATGCAATAAGAGACATCCAATTCTTGTCCACCACTCCAGACCATAATATATATTTTTGGAATCTTTCAATAGCCTTTGCAAACTTAGCTGGGACTCTAAAGAGACTCAAAGCATACACTGGGAGGCTCTGGAGAGAGAGGCCTTCAAGAGCTGGACTTTCCCCGCTTGGCTTAACAAAGTGCCTTTCCAACCTTCCATCTTCTTGTTAAATTTATCCACCAAAGAGTTCCAAAAGGAATCTATTGGTTTTAGGCAAATAGGGAGACCAAGATAAGTGGAAGGAAGTTGACTTATCTGACAACCCAAAATTTTTGTAGTGCGACGTTGTCTCTCTTTGGGTGTGTTGATGAAGAAAGGGAGCATTTTGACTAGTTAATCAGCTAACCTGAAGCTTGACTGTAGTTGATCAAAGTTAGCCTAAGCTTTCTTTCTTCTTTAATAGAGGAGGAGCCCATAAAGATAGTTTCATGAATAATTTTTTGATGAGAGAAGACAAGACTAGCAGAGGAGGGATTGACTCCCTAGATCTTCCCATCACAAACCAACTTATTAATATATCTCCCTAAACATTCTTCCATAATAATAAAGAGTATGGGGGAAATGGGATCTCCCTATCTAAGCTCTCTTGATGGTATGAAGAAAAAAGTAGGAGAGGCATTGACAATTACCGAGAGAGGAGTGGAAACTAGTTGATTGATGAGCTGAATAACCCTATTGCTAAATCCAAAGGGCTACAAAATTATTTGTAAAAAAATCTAGTCAACCCTATCATAAGCCTTTTAGAGGTATATCTTCATTAAGATACCCTTCTTTTTAAATACTTCAAGAGAATGTATTTTCTCATGCACAGTAATTATTGAATCCAAAATTTGCCTCCCAGGGACAAAGCCATTATGCTGGGGAGAAATGAGCTTGGGGAGGACCATAAGGAGTCTTGAAGTAAGGACCTTACAAATGATCTTATAGAAAGAGTTACACAGACTAATAAGATTAAATTTATCCATAGAATCATCTCCCAAGATCTTAGGAATAAGAACAAGGAAGGTGGTATTGAGCTCCTTAAGAATATTTCTAGCACCAAATAATTCTTTGACACCATTCACAACATCTAGCTCTACAATATTCCAAAAGAGTTGAAAGAAAAACATGGGGAGACCATCAGGGCCAAGGGATTTATTACCTTCAAAGGAGAAGACAATAACTCTCACTTCATCCTCGGAAGGGATGGAAAAAAGGAAATTATTCTGCTCATCCTCGATCACCAACAGGATGGAATCTAGGAGTAAATGTTGGTCTTCAATGTTCAAGTTATCCTCAGTTGTGAGAAGGGAAGAGAAGAAGTGGTTGTATTCCTTCCCGATATCCTCCTCAACCTATGACATCTTACCATTGATAACAAGGTGAGAGACCACATTGGTATATTTGTGCTTCATGACAGTCATATGAAAAAATTTGTTGTTCTTATCACCAGTAGTCAACCAAAGGGAGTAGGATCTCGATTTCCCGAATTCCTCCTCTTTAGCAATAATATCATGGTATTTGACAAGGATCTCATTTTCCATAGAAATAGATACATTTTTGTATCCCTCAACCTGAATCCTCTCCTGCACTTCCTTGAGTTCCATTTGAATGACATCTTTAGAGGCAAATATGTCACCAAAACCTATGTATTCCACCTTTTGACCTTATCTTTGAAAAATATGAGTTTCTTAGCTACCTTAAAAATAGTCAAGAATTCCACATATATGTTCCACCATTCTCTAATATAGGCTTCTAACTAAGGTCGGGTAGTCCACATGTTTTTTTCAAATCTGATCAAAGGGAAATTGTGCCTTCCCAAAATGGCTACACCACAAAGGAGATAGGGAAGTTATTTGAGCCAATTTGAGACAAGGCATCCAAATAGAAATGGTAATGGCCAACCATTAATTTGAGATAAGACCCCTATCTAGGAAGACCTGAATAAGATCAGTCACAGTTCTCCTATTCATCCAAGTATAGTTTGCTCCTTGAAGATCCGTACCATGAAGAGCTTGATTGTTAATGAAATCCATTACATCAAGTCTGCTATCCAACTGGATGGGGACCCCCCACCCAAAATAAAATAAAATAAATAAATTATTGTGATCCTTCAAAGGTGTATTAAAGTCCCCCATGATAATCCAGCTTTCCCTATTGAAATAAGATTTGATAAGCTCCAACTTTCTCCAGAGCTTACTATTACCCAATCTAGTGTTAGGGGCATATATGTTAGACAGGATCCAAGAGGTATCATCCTTGATATGATGGAATCTGACAGTGGCTATATTATCTTCCAACAGAACAGGCTCTTCTTTGATATGGTTGAGATTCCAAAAAATCACAATGCCTCCAGAGGCACCCTCAGAGCTTCCTTCTAAACTACTATAGTGTTTGAAAACTTTGATTTCTCAACTTTCTCCTTAGGCATTTTTTTGTTTCTTGGATCAGAACAATATCAATTTATGACCCCTAACCAATTTTATAAGAACATCTTGTTTGTGGGCCCCATTGAGCCCACAAATATTCCAAGATATGATTTTAATTTTTTACTTAGTGTGCATACCTCAAGGATGGTCTTCAGAGTGCCATCCATAATGTTCTTGCATGCTTCCTGCTCCCTTATCCAATTGTCTAATATTCTTCCTAGAGAAGAGGTCTGTGAGCCAACATTAGCTTTCACCCTATTCTGAGTATTGACCTTCGGTTGAGGAATATACTTAGACAACATGGTGGATTTAGAAGTTGTTACTTTCTTCCCCTTGTTTATATCTACAACCGTCGTGAATGGGGCCTCCTCCTCCTCCTAGGTTGAGGATGAGTCACTCTATACCTAATGATAAATTGTGTGTTGTACATGTTACATAATAATGTTTATTATTATATTATTTCATTTTATTATGTAAATGTTGCACCTAGATGGGCGTGCAACATGTTGAGATTCCCATGGAATATTCTTGGTGAGTTGTATTGTAACATTATGATATTATTTGATGTAATTGTTTAATATTGGGGAAATAAAGTAAATAAAGTACCCAATATTGAATGTGGGTCAATGGAGTTAGGTAGCACATGGTTTTAGCACATAGTTTATGTAATGCCACTTGGTGGTTTTGTGGGAGCTTATTTCTATAAAAGCAACCATAAGGGTAGTTGTTGAGGTTAGACATGTTAGCCAAGGTAGCATTTGTGAAGGTTGGAAGCATGGCATGGGATGTGTGGATTCATGCTTGTTCACATGGAGTGCTTGGTTGTGGTTAGGGTGTTGAAGGCTTCCGTGGTTTTATTGCAATGGTGTTTTACTAAATAATACATGATAATGCATGCTTTGGGAGGCTGAGTTTTTCCCTCGTGAGGGTTTTCCCAGGATATATCTTCTATCACATTTATGTGGGTATATTGTCTATTCTCTTGCATTTGGATTCTAAGTGTTTATTTGCATAAGATCTATTATGGGTTATGTGGAAATTTTATTTAGTTGGCTGCAAGTTTCCTAACAAGTGGTATTAGAGCTATGGTTTTATTGTTGTAACCCTAGGTTGAATCCATGGGAATGATTGAAAGAATGTTAAGGAAATGAAAGATATGAGGGTTTGTTGTAGATTTGGGGGATGTAGATTTGTGGGGTTTTGCAGATCTAATTTTATGTGAAATTCTTGGTCACGGGTTTTTGAGACATTTCATTCAAATGAGGGTTTTGGAGGGGAGTTTGCATAAATGTCATCTTGGAAAGCAATAGACCTCACCATTGGCTCCAGGTTGGCCTTCCGGTGAATTTTGATATAAAACTTGACCCGTTTAGGTGAAGTTGAAATTTGAGACAAAAAAAAAAGCCATACAGTCGTACGACGATACAGTCGTCATAAAAAAAATAGAATAAAAAAAAATTGCAAGTTAAAAATAATAAATTAAAACATGAAATTAATAATTACAATAAAATAAAATTAAAAAGTTTTTGGGGGCTGGGCCACCACCCCCCAACCCCCCTCGGTATCCTGTGAATTGCAGATCTGACAGTCAGCAGGGGTTGGCAGACCTGCGACTGTTAGACCCGTTGGCGGTGGCCGACGTGCCTAGCGTCGTCGGTTCCCAGGCTACCATGCCATAGGTGGTGGTGGGCCGCACCGCTTCAGGGGTTAAAAAAATATTTTTTAATTAAAAAAAATATGATATATTAAATTTAAAATTTTGCGAGTATTTTTTATTAAATCGAGTTTTTTTTAAATAAATGTTTTTTTGCCATATGGAATTTATATGCCAGAGGTACATTATTAAAATGAAAAATGAATTTTTATTGGCATATTGGAGAATTAAAATGGAAAATTGATTTTTTGGGGCATATTGGAGATTTTTTGGGATCCTTGTTATTACATTTGTGGCCTTGGAGGTTGATTTCTTCAATGGAGCATAACTTGTGCATACAGAGTCAGATTTTGGACTTCGAATAGTCGATGGAAAACTCTTGGGGAGCTGTACACTTTGGTTTAAATTTGGTGCAAGTTTGGCATGGTTTATTTAGTGATATATTGATCTGAACTGTTTATGCTTTATTTTTTGCTATGGTGACATTGTGAGCTTATGACATGGTGTATATTGGAGTTTTTGAGTTTGATGTCAATGTATACGTAGATTGTATATCAGATTGGTCTCATGTTGACATGGTTATCCGTATTTGATTTGGATATGTATGATGCTTTGTTGGGTCTATAAGTTGTGCATTTGTGTAAGCGGTCTATATTACAGGTTGCATATATGGCTTGGATATGGGTTGTCTATGCCAATTGATCTTTCATTGTTGATACATATTCAAATTGGTGACATGGTTTTGTCACATGATTTGGTGATTTGTGTTGTCATGTAGCGGAGGAGGAGATGTTGTTACTAGGTACAATCATGGTGGAGAATAATGGTTGATTATGTTATGTTGATAGGTACTTTGTTTTATGATAATTTGATTGGATTCTTGATTTGATTATGGCAACATACCTTCTTGGTTGAGGATCATGGTTATTTTAGTTTCATTTGGGGAGCTCAAGATGATAGCTTTGATTTCTTTGATGGTTTGAGGCCTTGGTTGATTCTCATGTTAGAGTATGGTTTTATCATTATGTCATGGATAGCTTGGATACACGGTTTGGTGGGAGCTTGTGACAATGATGATGTAGCAGTGCATGATTGGTTCCTGGTTTGTTTGTTGGTAGTTTTGTATCTTCTTGGTTTCGATATCTTGGTACTGAAATATCAGTTGTGTGTGTGTAGAACTGGAGGATCTTCATGTAGGAGATGGATATCACGATGTCATAGGTGACTCGTTACTATGGTTGAGTGAGAGTTGTTGGCAGTGATATGTATCTAGTGTTTGCAGATGTTGGAGGGTGTCTTAGATCTTATTGCTGCGGAAGCGTCTTTGACATTTGTTGGTACACTTGTAGGTGGTGGTTATCTTCATGGTGTGTGGAGATGGTGACATCTTTAGGACTCATGGGGTCCTTGGTAAAGGTGTGATTTATGCTTTAATTTGACATGTTATCCTTGGTTTTAGGATGGTTTCATTATTATGTCATGGTATACTCTTGATGCACATTTAGAGTTTTGACATGTTATGGTATGTTCATATGGAGCATGTTATCTCTTCGGTTGAGATGGTTTAGATCATGGTTGTCGTGTTTATGATCTTGATTCCTAGGTTGGATTTGTGACATTGATATTGTTTTAGTTTCTTGGTATTGAGTACATTTATCATTTTCTGGATACTTCATGATATTGTTGTGTTGCATTCGGAGTTGGCATGGATTTATTGGTTACAGGTGCTCATGGATACTTAGAGATAGAGGTGATGCTGATTTCTTTTGGGATTAGAGATGTATGTGTTGGAACCGTTGATGGATTCAATAGGAAGAGCGAGGAGAACTCACCTGGTATGGACTTGAGAGGAGAGTGTTCTTAGATTAGTCTTGGTTAGAGACTTGTATGAGCATTTTAATTCCCACTCTTGGTATACTCAGCAGTTTACTACTTGAGAGGTATAACCCATTGTTTTTCATTCAGGTGCATTATGTTTATTCTTATCTCATGGATATGGACCTTGGGTTATGGTGTGATTTATTTCTGGAGGATTCATTTGAGAGATTGTTTAGCATTGGTTATCTCCTTGTGCATATGTTGTTATTATGATATCATTATGGTTGAGTTTATGAGATGGTTTTATTGGGCATATTCCTTGGATTATGAATGGTTATGAGTTTGATAATCTTGTGAGAGGATTACATCCATGATTGGTTATATGGTATGGTTTAGGTGTTTTTGTGGCTTCTTGTATGGGGTTTTATGGAGTATATCATACTTGACATAGTTGACATTTAGAGGTGTGTGTAGAAGGACATGATTTATAATGTTTCCCTTTTGGTCTTGGTTATCTTCCTAGATGTTTGGTTCCACTTACATTGGATTAGGTATTGGTTGGAGCTTTGTGATCACTGGTTTGTGTTCATGTGTGTCATGTGGGAGATTTCATCGTTGTTCCTTTATCTCTTTCCTTTATTGGTTATGGAGAACTTGAGAGAGTGTTAGAGACTTGTTGTGAGATTCATGCTTGTAGGATATTGGTTTATATGTTGCATATTATTATGGGAATCCTTGATATTGTGTTGATTAACTTCTATGAGATGTTATGAGTGGATTGATTTTAGATTTGACATTACCTTTGCAGTGGGAGATTCTTGGTGTGTATGTGGTAGGTATTGCACTTGAGGCTTGTGGTTGCAGGTTACGGGTTGGATATGTTGTTGTTGTGGGATTCACTTGGTATACCTTGGAGGCATGGATAGTTGGATGGGATAGCACTTGGTGTGGGTGTTATTTCAGCTATGATTTTGACAGCTATAGATACACTTGATTACCTTTGGACTGAGTGTTTGTGCTTGGGATATCAGTTGGCACAGGATTTTATGATTCTTATGTGATAGGTTGGGTGAATTTCTCTTTGGATGACTTCTATGTATGTCCAGTGGTAGTGACATAATAGGAGGTGAGATCATTCATGTATGAGATGGTGGATACTTTGATTTTGTTGTGGGTACCTGGATAGAGCACATGGTGTACTTTGGTTCATGATGGTGTATGTGTTAGGAGGGATTGTTCCCTTGTTCTTTTATGTGGCTATGTATTGACTCTTGCACAATGTATATAACAAGTGGGAGATGGATGAAAGAATATGTGATGTAAACATTGCATAATAATGTTTATTATTGTATTATTTCACTTTATTATGTAAATATTGCACCTAGATGGGTGTGCAACATGTAGAGATTACCATGGAATATTCTTGGTGAGTTGTATTGTAACATTCTGATATTATTTGATGTAATTATTTAATACTAGGGAAACAAAGTACCTAATATAAAATGTGGGTCAATGGAGTTAGGTAGCACATGGTTTATGTAATACCACTTGGTGGTTTTGTAGGATCTTGTTTCTATAAAAGCAACCACAAGGGTAGTTGTTGAGGTTAGACATGTTAGCCAAGGTAACATTTGTGAAGGTTGGAAGCATGGGATGTGTGGATTCATGCTTGTTCATGTGGAGTACTTGGTTGTGGCTAGGGATTTTAAGGCTTCCATGGTTGTATTACAATGGTGTTTTGTTGAATAATACATGGTGATGGATGCTTTTGGAGGTTGGGTTTTTCCCTCATGAGGGTTTTACCAGGATATATCTTGTGTCACATTTATGTGAGTATGTTGTCTATTCTCTTTCATGTGGATTCTAAGTGTTTATTTGCATAAGATCTATTATGGGTTATGTGGAAACTATCATTTAGTTGGCTGCAAGTTTCCTAACACTGTCTATCTTGGTTCGATCTAATGGCATTATCATTTCCCTCTACTTATTCCCACCTGGTGCTAAATTTTGATATTGAGAGTGTGGGGGAATCCACCTCCGTGAAGGTGGATTTCACTATCTCAACAAACTTTTGGGTAGTAGACTACATGGTAGGACTACATCCAGGATGATACAAGGTTGCACATCCTCTATCCTTGACGAGACTCCATTGCTATTGTTAGCTTTTTTTAACCGAGTTAGAGTCCTCCTCTCCACTATTCAAATTACCTTCCTAGATTTCCCCATTCTCCATTTCTTGACCATTTGGGAGATCGACTTCCTTCATTCCAATATTCTCCTATCCCTTTACCATTTGAGAGACCAAATGATGTTTTAACTCCTCTTTCTCCGCATCACGTGGAGGGCCATCGTTGCTGGCTATAACATCTGGGTCCAGGGTATCCAAAATGACCAAATCAGGTTTTTCCCCATAAGGGACATCCTCGGAGACCCCCCCGATCTGCACTCTCTCCCTCCTCTTTTTTTTTGATTCCTTGACCTTCCATAACTTCTTCTTACCTAGATTTTTTTTGCCTGCTCCTTTTCAACTTGCAAAGGGCATTTATTTTTGTAAAGACCTGTTGTTTTGCAATGGAAGCAAGAAAAGGGTATGTTCTCATATTCCACCTACTGGACCCAGCTGCCAAGCTTGGATACAATCTCGACAGTGGAAAACAAATCAACATCTTGTCCTACCCCCACACAAATTATTACATAAGAGAGTCTTCTTCTGGCTACCATCATAGGGTCAATAGATAAGATCTACCCAAATGAGTGATCCAGTCCACAAAACACATCCACAAACCAATATTCCATTGGTAGACCTGGGAGTCTCACCCAAACTGGTGCTTGAACAAAGAAAGAATCATTAAGATCCAGCTTAAGAGACCATTTTTATAAAAGCAATAGCAAATTTGCCTACCATCCAAGGTCTACCACACATGGTGTTTTTCATGTCTTCCTCACAAGAGAAAGTGAAGGAGAAGAAACCTTTTGACAAAGCATTAATCTCTACCTGCCCTTTCAAACTCCATTTATTCTTAGCGTAATCCCTAACAACATCGATATTAGGCCTAGGACTCATGAATTTTCCAACTAGAGAAAGGACCATGAGAGTAATATTGTGATCAATAATTGGGTCAGGAATAAAGAACGCAAACTTCCCTTGAATCAGATTTTAAATGTTACGAACCTGAGGGAAGGAAGACTTTACGTTGGGCTTAACACCAAACAACGAGGCCCACGGGCACGACTAAACAGTAGCACCCTAGAAAGGCTTTGGAATCTCACCTCCACCTAGAACCTTAGGTTTTCCCCCCAGTGGGTCCCCAATATCCATGTCATTTCCATCCCCCTAACCCTCCATTGTCCTATCTGCACTTCCGACTGACTGAGATCCCTCCTTCCCACCTATAGTCTGGATCGCGGGGCCAACATTTTATTTCTTTCCTTCTCCTCCATTCAAATTTCTCTCCATCCCGCTTATTTTTTATTTTTTGTGTAGCAAATATATGTTTTGTTAACAACATAATAATATATGTTTTGTTGAGCACATAAACATATATGTTTTATTGACAACATAAGCATATATTTATTGTGTTTACAATACAAACATATATGCTTTATTGACAACATAAACACATCCATTTCTTGACGATATAGACATATATGTTACGTTGTCAACATAATCATACCTGATTTGTGGACAATATCAACATATGTGTTTTGTATACAACACAAACCTATACATTTTATTGGCAACATAAGCATATCTATTTTGTTGAGAACATAGACATATGTGTTTTGTTATATGTATTTTCTTATGTATGCAAATATGAATGTACGTATATATGTATGCATTTGTATGGATCCATGTATGCATAGATCTATGCATGTATATTTATGTATGTATGTATTGTAAATTCTTATAGTTAATTATATTATGAAGGCAACTTTCACATACTATGTAATTATATTTTACACAAATCAAACTGTTGTAAACATATACATGTATTCACTATATACATTATTTGGAGGCATAGAGAAACTTTAAAGATAGACATAAACATAATCTTGACCGATATGTTGATAGCATAGACAAATGTGTTTTGTATACAAAATAAACATATATGTTTTGTTGACAACATAAACATATTTGCTTTTTTGACAACATAAACATATTTGTTTTTTTGACAACATAAACATATTTGTTTTGTTGACAACATAAACACATTTGCAATCATATACCACCTCACATTTACCAATTTAACACTGGGAAGGGCCCTTACTAAGATTATTCAACACTACTAAAATCATTCAATACCTTACACAAATAAATATGATTCATGGTTTCTACAAAGAAACACAAGAAAAAATATGTGAGGTCCAATTCAACATTGAAGCAACATTATTAACATTTATAATCATGTCATAGTTATATATTTATTTAATTTGCAAAGAAGACCAAAAAATTACACTACTACATAGATTAAAAAAATCACATTTACCAATAATTTAGTCCATTCTCCATAAACCCTAGAAAAGAAGGAGGTGTCTCATATCCAAAGGCAACACCCTATGCTCCAATTATAGGTGGTATTAGTTGATTAGGAGAGTTCTCTATCAGAGTTTCTAATTGAGCCAACAATATATTGCTTGCATCAACATTCATTTCAAATTGTGATGAGCACCCATGGGTACTCCCTTGTTGCACATTACTGATTGTTGCTAAGCTTGGGGTCAAAAAGTTGAACATGTCAAGCACAACTAGGTGCTAGGAGGCTATAGGATTTGTTGGTGTAATTTGTTGCTAAACATTATTGATTCCTTCATATGCTTGGGAGGGTAGAGGAGTAGTCGGTGAACTTGCTTACTATACATTATTGATTCCTACAAGGGCCAGGGTCACGTGGTTGTACATGTCAAGCAGAACTGAGTGCTGGGGGGGGGGGGGGAGAGGAGTAGCTGGTGTACNGTGCTGGGGGGGGGGGGGTAGAGGAGTAGCTGGTGTACTTTTGTTCTTTCCTTTATTAGATTTTTGTGCATTTTTAACAACCACCATTTCTCCTCGAGATCTCTTGGCCTTCTCTTGTCTTTCTACCTTCTCTTGTACTTCTTGTTGTTTTCTCGCTTGCTTATCTAGCTTGTATGCTTATGCCACTACCTAGTTTACCTCACATTCTACCTTCCTCTCCCTCATCTACAACTTCTTACATTGTAGCAACTTCTCCTTCCTTCTCTTCTATTTGTCTCGTTTGTTAAGCATTTCAATAAAGACATTGAATGTCAAAATCTGTGACTTCCTACTAAGACGAAGCACTCTCAAATAACCTCTAAGTGATGATTGTTGCACCCTCTGCGCTGGAAGTCTTATGAATCTACTAGTTGGAGTTCTTTGTTGTTTCTCATCTTGTTGTGTGCATGACACGAAGTCGACATCCTAGTCACTTGTGTCATTTCCTTCATCACCTTCACAACCATATTTTTGGTCCTAATTTGAATCATTCATAAAGTAATGAACCATTTTTCCCGGATCAATACATGATGAATATGACATGGAAAGGAATACTTCTCCATATATAAAATTTGCAACAACTGCAATATTATTTCCTTCTTCATTCAACCAATCAGGTACAATAGGTTGAGTTGTAAAATTGATACCTTCTACACTATCCATTCCCACACTATGGGTTGCTTAAACATTTTTAATATCTATCTAGGATGGACTATCCATTTCATAATGTAAGGTACTTCAACTCATGCAATCTCTAGTTTGGATGGTTGTGGTGGCAAGAACAGACCTTTTGATGCACTAACTACCCTTTTTATGTTTTGTGAATTGAATTATCACATAAAACTATCAATTTCAGTCTCTTTTTAACCTTGCATTTGCATAAAGGTCTCTACTAGAATGTATTTTGCATCATCTTCAATTGAAACACCATCACTTTTTGACCTGCACCTTTATACATCCTCTTCAATAGTAAAGACCTCACTTGACCTCATATCCCTCTCAAGTACAAAACTATTTAATGACCATATTCTTATCCTACAAAAGCCACTTATAATGTTGGAAGGTGACAAAGTCTGGTTGAATGCTTTGCTAGAAAGAGTTGCTAGCTCTTCCCATCTCATATCAATCTGAGGGTGATTTTCCATCCACGTGTTCCTTGGTTGTTTGAAGCGGGTTTTGAAAGTAGAGAATATGTTTACATCCACTGATTGTAGGTTGTGGCTAGTATCTATGGGCAGTGTCGGCAAATCTATTCCTAGATGCTTTGCTTCTTCAATTATCTTAAAGGCCACACGACTGCCATGATCATCAAAGATAAGAAGGGATCTATTTGAGGGTGAAACCCCATCTGGGATAAATGCTATAAAGTGTTCCAACCAATTAAAAAATAGTTCCTTTGTCATCCATGCATGTTCTTGGGATGCACACCCATGGCTCGCAATTGACAATGTAGTTTTTTATGTGCCTCTTTGATTTAAACAAGTAAAACCCAGGTATGCTAAACCCATATGTCCTAACACATACGAAAACAATAATCCACTCTTTGCTTTTTGAGATGAGATGTGAGGGAAGTATTGATCCTAATATGACATCGAATCTTATTCCATAGTTCCTACCAGTTTGCATGATGGTCTCATTGCAGTTGCATATTATAGTCAAACTATAGTGGTTGAGGTTGTACATATTTCATAGGTTGTCATAGAAATATGCCACAATACAAGGATGAAAAGTTATAAAAGAGTATAGATATGATGTTATGAACAATGAAAATATGATGTGATTAAATAAATGATAAGTTGCAGAAGATAAAGATGTAATTGCACAATATGATTAAAGAAATAACAATGATGTTTGTTTCTAAATTTGGACTGCATGATGACTATTAACAACTGACCAAAACCACTATAATTTGTATGCCTCTAAATAATGCATACAATGAATATAAACATATTACCAATAGTTTGATTTATGAACACACAAATTGAATAGTATGCAAACATTGGATTAAAGAAATGACAATGCTGCGCTTGGATAGTTGTGATTATTAACAACTCACTCAAAATCGTATAATTTGTATGAATGTATATAGTGAACACATGCCAAATAGTAGTATGGTTTATGAAAACATGAACTACATGGTATCCTAAGGTACCTATCTGAATAAGGAATGTATAGAGGTCACCTACCTGAGCTTTAAATGGTGCAGAGGATATTCAACAAAAACAAAGAGAATTTGCAGTGAAAATGATGTTGAAACTGGAAATGAATGCATTGATTTGTGGTTGTTCTTTTTGAATTTTAAAATTTTGTGGGAAAGAATTGGTCATTTCATACTGCACTTGCTTTCCATTTATGTTTGATTGCTATGATGGCTTCATGAATTTATTTTTGTATTTGTTTGTTTGTTTATTGGGGAGACTCACACCAACCATTGTATGTGCAGGTACCAACAACAGTTGGTGTTAATGCATGAAGATGTGATAGGATGTGTGAGAGAATGTGCAATGGAAAGCACTCTATTTGTTTGTATTGTAACATATTATGCATGAAAAGCTATGCACATATGTACTTAACTAGCAGCTGTGCGCTTTTGTGTGTGCAACTAGGAGTCAAAAGGATATTTGATTTTCCCCTACAAAATTGCTGAGAATTTTTAGAGAGCGGAAAAAGCCATTTTCCTTATACATTTTTTCATCATAAAACACCTCCATTCACAAAATTTTGTTCACTAATAATAGGAAGTGTTCAACTTAATCAGGCAATGCTAAGTCGTAAAACTAGATATAATATAATATTTTTATATACAAATAAATTATATTATGATGCTTACATTAAAACTTCATGCCGCATGAAGAGCAGATTGTGATGAGGAAAGGTGCGTGAGAAACCCTTACAACATATCCTGTAAATTCATTTTTCACTATCACCAACAATTTTAGTTTGATTGGATAAAAATGGAAATGGAGGATGATATAAGAGATAGTTACGGTAATTCAAAGAAAGTTAATAATAAAAATTGTGTTGATCGACATAAGAAATTGCTAATGGCGTATAAGATCTGGCATCCAAAGACAAAGCTTCAAAGGGAATCGACAGTGAGGGTAGGCAACGTCGATCAATCCTTATCAATAATATGAACACCAAATTTAATATATAAAATAAAATAAAATTAGAATATATAATATTTTTGCAACCAATTCTATTAGGTTTAAACTTGAAAATTTAATATGTTTAAAATAAAATATTGTAAAAAACTCTTTTAATCTAACAAAAAATTAAAAATGATAATATCTTCAAAATAAAAAAATAAAAAAAATCATCTTTTATATTGATTAATAAAATACAAAAATTAATCTAACAATGATAATATCTTCAAATTTCTAAAATAATTAATAAAAAATCACTTTTTTTTGTATTAATTTTAAATATTCAAAAATTATAAATAAACTAAATTTTAAAATAGAAAACAAATAAAAAATAGGAATAAGGGCGAAAAAGAGAAATAAAAGTGGAAAATATCAGATAAGAGAATAACATCTAACCCAAGAGTTTTTTATGATAGAAAAAAAAGACAACAAAGACTAACAAAAATATAATATAATATAAGTTTTAGGCCACTTGTATGTGGTGCTATTTGTAAACATTAAACATATTTTATGAATAAAAAGTTATGTTAATTCGTGCAACTTGGCGTGTATTAAAATTACAAATGTACGAGTAGTTGTGCACTTGTATTGTTGAATTACACATAATATAGTGAATGGTTATTGGTGTATTATGCAATTATTTACTGGGTCTTGTCTAGTAATTTTTTTATCTGTAATGAAATATTAATTTTTTTTATTGGTGGTAATAAAATAGTCTTTACTAATAAAATAATATCAACTTTACAAAATGAAGGGTTAAACCCTTGAAGTCTTTGAATATCAGAACCCCCTCCTACTAGCTACCCAACCCTACTACATGTGAATCAAACAACTATTAAACATTAGCACCTGTACCCATAACAAGTTCCTAAATAACTATTATCCATTTTAAGCACCCCTATATTCTACTCCCTTTCTATTACAAAATAGGGCTATGTCAAGTATATATTCGACATGTACTATTAGAATGTTGAACAAAAAACCAGTGACTTGAAAGAGCCTAAGCCTTACACTTTCCTGACTTTGCCCATTGGGTTGTTCATCCAGTAATCATCAGGAGCATAAACCACCTCTTTACCTTTCTTCCTGTCACTCTTTTCTTGCCCGACTTCCCTTTCTTGCTTCTTTCTCTCTGCCTCCAAGGCCTGGAGATGATCCTTCAATAGCTCCCACCCATCCCTCACCTCATCACACCTCTCCTCCTTATTGAAGGTGACACTCCACACAAGGAAAGGTTGAAAATCTTGCAGCTTACCACCCATCACCTACCAACTACCTTCATTTTCTCTAAATCCTTTGCCTAGTTCAGCCGCAACAACCATATGGATAAGACCCCCAACCATTCCGGTCTCACACAAGCCTTCATCGCCCAAACCACCTCTTCTTTGGTACCAAGCTCTAAAGCCCACACAAGCACAACCAAAGCAATGCCAATATTGGACCTGTATCTATGTTCTGTAGTAAAAAATTCCTCCTTAAGTAGCAACTTGATTATTTGCTAGAACTGGGGGTTGTCAATAGTGAAAATACTCCTCATCCTCTTCCTCGACACCTCCCCCATAAAACATTGCTGCACTGTCTTGCAGTACATAAGGTGAAATTTGCCTCCATCACTCCTCATAGGTCCCTGATAAACTCACACCATCACATAAACCAAATGACTACTAATGCTGATCAAAATCCCTTCTGCTAATATAAAAGTATTTCATCACCTTCTCATGTGCTTCTCTATCACTTCATCTAGATGTCTCTCTCTCTCATGAGTACCAAGGTACTCCACTTGGCAACCACGTCTGCCTCAGATGAATAAGTCATCATTTCAATCGAATCTAGCTCCGATAAGCCCTTACCACATAATCATTGTCGCCTTCTTTAAATTCATATTCCTCTGTGCATCCCTTCAACGACTAGCGTAATGGTTTGAAATGAAGGCAAATATGAAAAAGTATAAAAACCATCCTTCTCCAAATTTGAAACTATTAATACATATAAGGCCCCTCTTCACTATGCAAGCAACGATCAACTAAGGGAAGACAATCCTCCACTTGTAATAGAATAACTATTTACCACCATTGGGTCTAGATCTAAATCCTTACCATCAAATGCACAAAAATCCTCTACTAGCTCATCTCTCGTTTGATCTTTCAATTTTAACCCAACTTCGGACATAATGTCCGCTATCTCATTCCGTTCACGCTTAACATGAGTTATTTTAAAGTCTACAAAGGTGCAAATCAGTGAGTTAATCCTTTTAATATACTTATTCAAGTACCAAACTCCAAACTCCCCTTTAATGATAACATTAACAACAATCAACGAGTCCCTTTCTAGGTGAAGTCTATCAACATTTAGCCTTTTGGCTATCTTTACTCCATTGAGGGCTGCCTGTACTTCGGTCTCATTGTTCGTCCTTTCACACAAAAGTGTAGCTCCTATCACCAAGATATTGCCTTTTCAATCTCTTGCCACAAAACCTCTCATGAAGGTCCCTGATTAGCCTTTGAGGCTCCATCAAAATTCATTTTAATCCCTCCCTACTTCATAACTACACATTAACGAGCCATTTGTTTAGTAATTATTGGCAAAAACATGAAAAAAGAGTGCACTCAGTTACTAGTGCTCTTCTCTAATTATAAAAAAAAGTAAAATAACTTCTTTGTTTTGTTTTGTTTTGTTGTTTTTTTTTTGTGGGTTGGGCCAGAGAGTCTTACTTCCACTACATGGGAGCTAAAATGTTGCAGTGATCAGTGCAAACAAAATTTGTTTTGCGAAACGTTTGGAGGGTTTAAGGTTTAGATGGATTTCCAGAGGCGCAAGCAACAGGCAATAGCATCGCTGGAGGCCGCCTCTGATAAATCTCGCAAGGGTGGGGTTGACGCTCCCATCACTCACCTCATCAACTCTATCAACAAACATCCCTCCTACTACACTACCAGCTCCTGCTCTGGTAGAATTTCTATTCTGCAAGAACTTCCCCCAGCAGACAAGAAGCTCAAGAAGAAGGCAGGCGACTGGATTTTTGTGACTCACGAAACTGCTGATGCAAACCAAATCCTAGATTTGTTGTTTTCACAGGATTTGCAAAATGGGGGTCTCGTCGTTTTTCGATTCGAACCTTTTATACTGGCTCTCGACTGCTCCGATATCTCTGCAGCTCAGTCTCTTGTGGCCTCTGCTATTTCCTGTGGATTTCGAGAATCCGGTAATTTTTTGTTTCCATTTTTCGTTTATTGCTGTAATTAATTCAGTGGGAAGGGTGTGAGTTGCATTAACACAATGTCCATTCAAATGTAAAGCTAATGGTAGCTCTATAAACCCCAATTAGATGCATTAGACCAGTTTGTGGAGTTCTGCAAAGTAATTGTTTTTTCAGTTGCCTTATTAAACCATGTGTTTAAATTATAATGCTATTCCTCCGGTTTTGAAAATTGACTCACCAATTTAGTGTATGAGGCTTAGTGCGGGGAAGATTGCTTTCTTATTTACCGAATTACCTTACATATTGCTCAACTAGATTTACATTTCTACCTCTCACTCTGGTTGTGGTCACAGGGACACCGGTTTTGGTGTATGAGATGCCTTGTGGAAACCCTCAATTCATTTGTGATGTATAACAAACGAATTCGTGCTGAATATTTCCCAATTTTCCTTCAGTTAAAAAATTTGGAATTTTGTTGTGTGGACTTGTAACTGTGACAGGTAATAAGGGTTGCCCAATTTAGGTTTTAATTGAAAGCAGTAGCGTGTTGTTAGAAATGGAAGAGTTTGAGGTCTGGGGAAGATATTTAAGACAATGTGTGCTGTAATTGTAATGTCTCATTTTTAGTTAATTTAAGTTTGTACATATTAGGTCTGTTCTCGTGTGTTTCCGCTGGTCTTGTTTGCTGCGTGTCTTCTTTTGTAAGCGGTCTTTCTTTCCAACTCTACCTTTCCTTTCTTTCCATTGGAGTTTTGGACTTTGCCATCTTGTCATGCCTTCTATCCTTTCACTTTTTTGCCGTTGTATTTGTTGGACTCTTCGGACTTGTCTTTACTGGTATGCCCATTGTTCGCATGCTCTCACCTACAGTATGAGTCTTTGTGTTATCTCTGGCCTTCAGTCGTTGATATTCCTGTCTTTGTTTCCATTCTCTTCGTAACTTCCCAATATGTATTGTAATATCATCAGTGGTTTGTTTTCGATGCAAAAACTCTTAAAAGTGGACTCTTTCCCACCCACAGTCTCTGTTCAAATTTGAAGTTGCTGGTTTATTTTGTGGTTGACTTGTTATTGTTTTGATGGAAATAAGATAGTGAATGATCATCATTTACTCTTTTCAAATCCTTTTTTGGAAATTGTTTTGAGCATCTGTGTTCAAGTGAGGAAACCATAGGACAAAAACTTTATGGATTTTGAGGGGCAGTCTCATACAGAGTTTGAATTTGAGCTTCATTGGAAATTGATTCCCGTCACATTGTATTGGTCTAATTTACTATTGCCGTTGGTATGAATATGAGAGTTTTTTTAGTTGTAATTGTTGATATTATAGAATTATTTGAATGTAATACAGTCGTCGCCGTAATAAGAAAGAGATCAGGAAATCACATATGTTATTTTCTGTTCATTTTAATAAGAAGATTGGAGTTATCTATGCCATTTGCTGTTTCAAAATTTGATGATATTGCTGATGTGTAAATAGTGAATAAATCTGAGTTGTCTAAAATCTGATTTTAATACTAGATCTAACAGTATAGTTATCCAAATAATGTGTTGGTAGGGGTTTAAGGATCGGATTTGCCTAAGAATTTGGCTTTGGACATTACAATAATTTAGTTGATAAATGAAAAAGTTTGGTTTTTTGGTGTGGAAACAAGTGTAACTTTTGTTATTCTTAGTGTTCATTGCTTGTTGATTTTAATGGCAGCTTAAGGATTACATTACAGAACAGAGTAATCTGCATCAGCTTTTAGTAGAGGCTAGAGCATCCTATAAAATGGATTAGAAAGGAGTACATTTGAATTGGGAAAGGAGAGCTAGGAAAAGAGCTAGACATAGATGGAATGTTGGAAACGAACTCCTTAGGATATTATAAGCAAATGAAGCTTGATTCTGGCAAGGTGAATTTGACGATGAACAAGAGAATGAGGGAGCCTTTGTAGGAGTGAATGGAGTTGTAGATCCCATGGAGAGGTTCATTGAAAAGCTATTTCATGATGAGCATGCACTTATACTTAGCTAGTGAGGGGGGCGTGAATCAGCATAAGATAAACTTTTACTTATTAAAATCTAACCTCCACGATAATAGCAATCACACAAGATCTAACAATTAAGAGACACAAGATTTAATTGGAAACCATTTCGGGGAAAAAAGACAGAGAAGGATTGCTTGGATCTACTGTCCAAATCTAGCCACAACCAAAAATAAAATGATCTTACAATATTTGCAGGCACCGGCTAACCGGAGACACCAGTCTCAACTTACAAAATTTGCAGGCACCGACCTATTGGAGACACCAATCCCCACAACTGAGCACCAACTCAGCAAGAGATACCAATCTCTTCTTTTATGAGGCATCAAACTCTTTTGGGAAATTCACCTTCTATATGGTGCTTCTTCAATGAATGATGAACATTTTTCTGCACTTTCACACTTAACAAAATCTGTTTTGGTTTGTATTTGAATGTTAAACATTTTATCCGACATGATACTTACAAACATGCTTCAACTTTTTATATCCCTTTAGGTGTTAAAAATTAATTACACAAAACACACATGGTGGCCCTATATGATTAAATCATAATAATAAAATTACATGAGTTGGCCGCCAATTAAAGCCAATATAACTGTAGTGCCACCCTGACCCCGTTACAGTAAGCAGGTAATGAGGTTTCGGACCTTGGCTTGGATATTGAATAAAGTAAGTATGTTGATATTAATTGTTAAACTAATGTAGTGAGGAACATGTGTTAGTAATAAATGGATTGTCGTAATGTTATATGATGATGTTTGGATGCATTCATATATCTATATGTACAAATGATATTTGGTTCTGACAGTATTGGTAATTCCATGCTGAGTGTGATTTAGTGGTATTGTTTCTCGAGTAGTCGTATCTTCGTTCTTATGGTATCATTTCTTATAGTTGGGGATTTTGTATCATGTTTGTTGTTGTGATTTTATGATATTGCATGTCAACTAATGATCTTTGATGAGATCTCAGGATTCCTTGACGATTGAAGTTGATAACTGTTGATATTGATGTGTTAGTTTAGATGGATTATATGCGATGTTCAGTTAATTCAACTTAATGATCAATGTTTGTAATGACATTTGATATTGTTGATGGTAAATGATGCACCTAGTTAGATAATTTGATAATGGAAATATCTAAATGATGATTAATGATGTTAATTCTATTTAATGTTACATAGCTAAATGAGACTGTTAAGTACCATTTAGATGTTGATGTGTGAGAAGGCGCGGTGTCATAACATTCATAGAATGATTATGCCACTAAAGTTCCCTTTCTCTGACTGTTGCTATTTGATGATGATTATACATGCCAGCTATTTGTATATACGTCTTGGTACACTTGACATGTGGTGTTTGAGTGATGGCAGGTACTAGGCATTGACTCCACCTGGTTCCACAGATCTGAGCGTGCCTATAATATCCCCGACGGAGGTTAAACTAGAGTTAATCATATGGCCAAATCATGTCTCAAGCCCAAATGTCGTTCCTACTCTTGGATGACAATAGGCAGTTACTTGTGCCTTCTCGCTTGGTTAGGGCAACATCCGGCTACCTGAATGTATTGTGTCAAGTTCAGTGTTTTACTTGTGCATTCTTGTTGTTTGGAGTAGTTGCTGGTTAGCACGTGGGTGGAGTGATGTGTAATCATGTGTTAGTCGGTGTTGTCGATTGGCATTACTATGTTATTTTCATGGTTACCGACAAGTTTTGTGAGGAGTTTATTTGGGTTTGGATTTTATTATTTATTTTTGGGCCTTTTTTGTTTAAAAGTTTGTAGATGAAATTTTTAATTAAAGGAAAAGTCATATTTTTATGTTTTGGGTTTTATGTCATTGGAAGTCTATGAAAAGTGCAACTTTTATTGATGTTTACATTAGCCTTTTCACGAGTTAAAGGGTTTTATACACAAAAAGAGTTGATAAATTCGAATTTGGCTTTGGGTGTGAAATTTTGGAGAAAAGAATTTTGTGGGTGTTTCATAGATGGATCCCTCGGGTCAAAATCCACTATTTCTCAAAGTTTCATTCAATTTGGAGGAGTATTTCTCTATTCCACTGTTTTTGAGGTTTTTGGGCAGGAGAAGGTAAGTTTTATGATTTCTCTCTTATTTCTTGTTTAAATTTCAGTTTTCTTGGTTGAGAATGACCATAGAGTGATCGTTTATAAAGACAATTTCATTTCTAGTTTGTTTGGAAAGATTTGATGAAGAATTTCTACGTTTTCATGAGTTTTAGTGAATATGGGGTTTATTGCACTTCAATGTTTGCTGGAGTTTGATTGCTTGAGTATTTTGGTAAAATAATTGTGTTTTTGGATTGAGATTGGTATGAAAGAAAATGGGTTTTCCACATTGTCATTTCATTGAGTTTTAAAATGTAGTGGTTTTGGTGGGGTGGTTTTTTAAGTCTAGGTTTGAGAGAACAGTTCCATTGTTTGTGAATCTTGGAGTGGAATGTATAATGCAGCCCTTAATGCATCTTTGGCATACCTTTGAGTGGTGCAATGGATAATCAATCATGACATTGTGTTATGGCTTGATCTATGTGGTTGTGTGAGTGTGTATGATGGCAATGCATTAGCACTTGTGACCCTTTTATGAAATCATTGTTGAATGGAATGCATGGTTGAAGCCATTTGTTAACATGTCGTGATCATTGCCAGTAAGAAGATAAGTGAGGAATTGAATCTATGAGTTAAGAGTACCTTAGTGTGCCATAGCTATTGCATAATGTGTCCATGATGGTATGGTTGTGGAGCCAATCCGGGGAGTGGCTCTCCATGGCAGGAGTTGCATTAGCATGTGAAATGCAATACCTTAATATATTCATGGGGCAAATGTTGAGATGGTAAGTTGGATCTCTTTTTCCACATAAAAGGAGTATTAGGCTCCGCATGAGCCCTACTTGACTATGTGGTGATACTCTTGTTGTGGAATCTCCACCCACTCCTTGTATAGTTGAGGAGTATGCCTTTCAGGTTTGGTGCATTGATTGTCCCCATGTGTGTGATATGGTAGTATCTCCCATGGTATTTGTTCCTTGTATGGGTATAGGCTTGTACTTGAATTCTTGTTGTAGCCTTGTTGTCATCTTGGATTGCATGTGTGTGTTGGGCCATATAGTTGACTCCACGAGCAGGGTGGGGAGGGCCTGAGGGTACCTTGTGGTTGGGTGGTGTGACCAACCACCGTCGGGGACTAGTGTACATGTTTTCGAGCGGTCCCAGTATATAATTTATCTTGACTTATTCTTCACATGGTGGTACGAAGCTAAACTTCTTTAGTATGAGGCATTGGGATTCAAGTTAAATGTTCTTGATGATTGTATTGTAATAATGTTTTGTGTGTGGTAACCTTGGCTTTCTTGATTGTATCGAGTGTGCTTGACCTCTATTGAGTGCATTCAGTGGTTTCCAATGAGTAGATAGTTTTTTATCGTTTGTGGAGTTATCTTTGATTCTAGCCTTGCAATTTTGAAACAAAACTAAACCCTGCGTATCCATCTTTTCTTCCTGCGCATCCATTCTATTTCTGTGCATATACCCCTTATTTTTGCTCGCATGTCCTCTGTTTTTGTGCATCCATTTGCTGCCCCTGCACATTTATTATCCATAGGGCATTCGGGCACCTCCGTGAGCATCCGCGGGCCCAACCCAAAAAAGTTTTTATTTTTTGCCAAAAACAACTTAAAGCACATATAAACATGTGCTAAATAACATATTTTATCCCCTTGTTTTGCTCCTAAACCCTAAAACGGCCCTAAAAGAGGCCATTTAATCATTTTTCATCTCATTTTGTTTGCAGTTAGGCTCTCTTCTCATTTGGTTTCCATTTTGGCATTTTGAAAGCAAGGTGACTATTTTCGAAGAGGATCGTTCGTGGGGTGAGAGATAGCTTCCACAAAGGAGTTTTAAGCATCCAAGGTAAGTAGTTGATCCCATTCTTGAGTCCTTTGATGATTTTTTTCATGTTTGGGAAGAAAGTTTTCAAGTTTTTTTCATTTTTTTTAAAGAAATAAAGAATCAAGTTTAGTTGTCTATTTTAGTATTTTTGTATCATTTTTTGCACTTGTATGCTTGATGTTCATAGTTTTTTTCTAATTTAAATTTATTTAATTTCTTATTATAGCAAGAAATTAGATTGTATTGTGCAAGAATGACCGCGAATGGTAGTCAAAGTTCAGTGGGAGGGCAAGGAGCCGATAGTTTCAATATTGATGTTGTAACACCTCAAAATTGGCACCTAATAATCCTAATCAATTTTGGTGCATTCCTTCAATTTTCTCATCATCGAAGTCCTATTGTACTAGGCAAATTCTCCTCCTAATTGACTTAGTCTCAAATGCAGAAAACCTAAATTTGCGTAAATCTAACACTATATTTAATTCCTAAATTATCAAGGTTTATTAGCTAAAAATCCCTATGATTAATTAATTTAATTCTAAAGTCCTAAGTGCTTTTAAATTAAATCAATTCCACCTCCTTTAGCTAATATACATCAAAAGGAATTGAATAGTTATTTAATTGATTGAATGGATTATCCTCAAAAAGAATTCCATAATTCTATATGAAAGGTCACTCATGTGGCAATAATCCAC
>MU227155.1:524821-541733 GCA_018584345.1 Thuja plicata
GTTCCAACTGATGTTCAATGTTTCAACCGATATTGTATTCCAGATTTCATCGCCATATTCCAAGTATGTCAAGTTATGTTGTATTGTTGATTCATTGTACAGATTTCATGCAATATCAAGTTCAGATGTCATAAAGATCATGTAAACAGATTTCCTTTGGATCAAGTATACAGATTGCAAATTTTACTTGGATCAAATTCAGATTGCATCAGATCATGTAAACAACACCACCAGGGCGGAATCCATGGACACCATGGACATGGTGTCCATGGTGGTGGCGGAATCCGCCACCACCATGAACATCATGTTCATGGTTCCAGATTTTGTGCAATAAGAAAATCAGAACTTAAACAAACTTGCTACTTTCCTTTCAAATTTCAAATAACTTTGCCAATTGCAAATTCAGTCTAAACTTTCATTGCCAACCAATGGCGGAAATTCATGCCACCATGGACATGGTGTCCATGGTGGTGGCGGAATCTGCCACCATCATGGGCATCATGCCCATGGTTCATATCTCATGTATGTTCCATGTTTAATATGCAAACGTTTCAAATTTCCAGTTCAGACTTCAAGATTCATGCCTTCAAGTGCAGATTTACAAACATTGATTTCAAGTTTCACCACCATGTAAAACCGGATTCCAAGTTTAAAGCTCTAAGTATCCATGTTTCCAGTTCCATGTTTCATTGCAAATTAAGCTCAGATTTCAAGTTCAAATTCCAAGTTCGAATTTCAACCAAATCAAATTCAGATTTTACCAATTCAAGTCCAGATTTTATGTACTGCAAGTTCAGATTTCAATCACTTACGGACCAGACTCCAAGCACCTGCGAAAAATTTAGAGGGGGTCCCCAAATTGGGGCGAGTTGTGAAGACCTCACAACAATATCTAACATATCAATGTTTTCTTTCAAGCTCTCTAGTTTAAATGCAATTTGATTTCTAGATTAAGAGCATTTGATTTCTAGATTAAGAGCATTTCAAGCTTTCTAGATTAAGAGCACTTGATTTCCTAGACTAGTTGCAATTTCAATTCTAGACTAGTTGCAATTCATTTCATAGATTAAATGCATTCCATTTCATAGATTAATGGCAAATTCATCTTCTCTCATGCTTTAGAAATCCTCCATGTTAGCAATGGTCAGGTTGTTGGCTCTTGTTCTGAGAGTAAATTCGACATCCACAACTAATTAGGAGGCAGCAAGTCGCTTCAATCGAATTTGCAGATGAACAATTCATGTTTGTCTTTGTGAATTGAACGATTGAGTAAGGACTATGCTGAGTTTGTGCCTGATTTAGAGGTCACATTCAAGCACACACAGATGTAGGATCTCCTTTATGGAGACATACCACAAGAATATCACAGGTTTTAGCAGGTGGCTCATATCTTTGGAAGTGTAATTATTGTCTAAGTAACAAAGGCAAACCATTCAATAGCTCATATTCCCGGGTCAAACTTCATTTTATGGGCCTTGCTGGCCAAGGAATGGGAATGTGCAAAGGCAAAGATATGATGGGGATGTCTAATGCACAAATAACTTCATTTATAAAAGAACAAGAAGCTGCTGATAAATTGGTTAAAAGATCAAAATAAAGCTCTTATCAACCTCCATATTGAAAGAAAAAAATGCAATTACACATTGAACCAATTGTATCCTCCAAACATCCATTCTTGCAAGTACTTGTACCGAGAGAGGAAGAGGAAGAAGTAGAAATTACCACTCGCAAAAGAGGTCCATTGGACACCGCATTGTAAATGGAAGCAAGAGAGCTTGCTGATCAAGCCATTGCGCGTTGCCTCTATGCCAATGATCTTCCTTTCAACTTGGTGAGATCACCATATTGGAAGGAAATGGTGGCAACCATCAATAAAGCACCAACTGATTACACAAGTCCAGGGTATTGTAAAGGTGCGTACCACTCTATTGCAAAAAGAGAAGACTTCTACGGATAGAGCTCTTCAACTAATTAGAAATTCTTGCAAAACTTCGGGTGTTTCTGTTGTTTCTGATGGATGAAAAGATACAATAAACCGACCATTGATTAATGTGATTGTAGTGTCCCCCAAAGGGGCAATGTTTTTAAAGGTAGTTGATTGTGAAGGGGAAGTGAAAGATTTATAGTTCATATCCAGAATTCTCATTGAGGCCATAGAGATGGTGGGTAGTGAGAATGTGGTCCAGGTGATTACAGACAATGTCAAAATTGTAGGGGTGCAGGTGCTTTGGTTGAGGGCCGGTATGACCATATTTTTTGGACACTATGCACCGTACACTCCCTCAACCTGGTCATGCAACAAATTGGCACTCAAATAGATTGGGTGAAGCAAATATACCAAGAGGGGGAGGAGATACAGATGTTTGTGACAAACCATCACATGTCACAATCGATATTCAAATCATTCTCCAAATTGGAGTTGTTGAAGGTAAATTGTAATTACTAAATTTAATTTATTTATTTTAATTTGAATAACTTTTATGTCATGTTCAATTATCAAATTGTACATAACTTTGCTTAATATTTATTGACATATTGTTATTAACTTGCTGAGGTTGCTGAGACCCGATTAGCATCTCATACTATTGTTATGAGACGACTTGTCAAGGTGCAAGAGGCATTGAGCCAAATGGTTATTTCTAACCAGTGGGGTATATGGAAGGCTTCAAATTCAGAGAAGGCCCAAAAAGTCAAGGCATTGGTCTTGGATGACAGTTGGTGGGCTCGTGTGCAATTTGTATTGGATTTCACTGAGCCTATCATGACTATGCTCCGCTTTGTTGATACAGATCAACCTTGTTTGGGGGATGTCTATGATGGCATGGACACAATGGTAGAGAAGGTAAAACTTGCCATACAAACACATGAGGATGACCCCACAGAATGTGAAGCCTTATGCAATAAGGTGGAAACAATCATTCATCATTGTTGGGAAAAGATGACTACCCCATTGCACCTCCTTGCATATGCCCTATCTCCGAGGTACTATAGTGAGGAAATATTTTCTATGCCTGAGGCAAATAGAGTAGCACCATATGTGGATGAAGAAGTTGCTAATGGGTGCTACAAAGCTTTTGCAAGACTCTTCCAAGATGATGAAATGCACAAAAAAGTTAGGCTAGAATTTGGCTTATTTGCTTCGGGAGCAAAAAGTTCAATTGCAATAAAGGACCAAAATGACACCAAAATGGGAGCTATCACATGGTGGTACCTCTATGGTCAACCATTTAAGCATCTACAACCTCTTGCAATCAAGATCCTCTCACAAGTAAGTTTGTTTTGTTTTTGGTTTACCACTTGTATTCTACAATTTAGTGCTTAACATTCTTTAATTTGCTTTTCATTTGTATGTTTAATTTTGTGAACACTGTCCAGGTTGCAAGTTCTTCTGTTGCTGAACGTAATTGGAGTACATACTCCTTTATCCACTCAGTGAGCGTAACCGGTTGGGCTCAAAAAAAGACGAGGACTTGGTTTACATTCACACCAACTTGTGTCTTTTGTCACGTAAGTAGGATCACTACAAGGAAGGGGCAGCCAAGCTTTGGGATGTAGCCCCTGAGTGTGCCAACTTCGATGCAACATTTCAGGATCTTACTACAATCATAGGTGGTGATGATGATAACACCATGACACATGGTGCATCTAGCGCAAGTGGAACCGTTTTGGGTTCAAATGATACTGAACTTGCAATAGTTGGAGATGACGAGGATGTGGATTTTCTTGAGAATCCTTATGATGCTGAATCTGATTAGTGAATCTTGAATCTTGATTGATGAACATTGAATCATGAACTAAATTTTGATTTTGTAATTCAAATTGCATTGGAATCGTGAACATAGACGTATATGATATGGCTTATTAGTTATTAAACTTATTTCAATTTGAATATTTGTGAACTATCAAATATGAAATATCTTGATCAATGGTGGAGTGTCATACTATCAAATGATTTAATTTTGTATATTTCTTGCATTTCTTTGCATATATATATATATATTCATGCATCTGATTCTCGCACCTGCATCTGCACCCGAATCGGTAACTTAGAAGTCTATTCTTGCATATTTATCCTCTGCCCTAGCGCATCTGATCCTGCGCATTCATAACAGAGAGGGGTAAACGAAGGTTTGTGTAAATGTCGAGATCATGACTAGATACCCTTTATCCCCTAGTTTTCGTTGCTCTATTTTCAATTGCAATATCGATGTTATGGGTACACTTGGTTGGGGTCTCACCTTTAGCGTGATAGTGATGCATGCCATTATACCCTTGGATAGTGTTGGTAGATCACCTTTGTAGTGGAGAGGAGTAATGCACTTGTCTTTCATGAGATTATGTTATATATTGTTCCAGGATGCATGTAGTAAAGTATTTAAAAAAATAATTGTTATCTCTCTTGTTACCTTATGTTTGACCTTGTTGTCCAAGGGTTCCTTGGCGGGGCATTCAATAACAAACAATCTCCCAATTTTTGACATCAGCAAGCTTTGTCATCAATGACAATATTCCAACAATCTAAGTCTGACATCAATGATCATATTTCCAACAATCTCCCTTTGCGAACAAAAAGACTTACAAATTTGAAAATAGGCGACTAAAGTTAAGGTCAAGGGTTCAGATTTCAAAAGTGATCTAAATTTTTATTTGTACATTGATTGGCTACAAGAATTAGAGAAGTATTTTGACATGGAAAATATGGATTTATAGGACGTAAGTAGAGTAAATTTTGCAATGCAAAGATGAAGTCTCATGCTGCCTTATGGTGGGATAACCTCTAGAATTAATTGAAGAAGACGAGAAAGACAAAAATTAGATTGTGAACCATGATGTTGAAGCAACTGAGATCCAAATTCTTACCTGCAGATAATTAACATAAACTGTTAGGACAATTTCAAAACTTGAGAAAGGGGTTGTTTGTAGTAGAATTCTGAAAATAATTTATGAGTTTGCAAATACAGGCATATTTGCAAGAATATTGTGAGCAAGTTGCTGCTAGATATATCAATGCGTTGGTACTTTAGGATGAGCTAGCCATAAGTAAATTGAATATTGTTGATGAAGCATATCCATATGTATTGAGAGCTGTGGAGAAACTCAATTGAGGCAAAGGTAAACTGCTGAGCAAGAATGGGAAATATGTTGCCAACTTGTAGCTAGCACAACCTTTAATTAAGTTATATGATCATTTTTATAGTCTTATATAGGTAGTTAGGTTGGATTGGGTGGCATGCATGGCTCAAGCATGGTATGTATAGAAGTTAGTGGTTAGGTGAATATCATTTTCTTTTTACTAAAGATTGTTGGAGGTAGCCCCCTCTTAATGGCTTATTTGTATTAGTTATTTGTAGCATATTTGCTATTGTATTTTTCTCTTATGCAAGTTATTTTGTTACTAGTGGTATTAGGGCTTGATCTTGGCATTTCGAGGGCAAGAAACATGGCATTTTTTAATGTGGGAGGCTGTATAGTGAAGCACATATCACTCTCAATTGGTGAAATTTTATTTAAATTTTAGAGGGTTGATCAAGAGCACATTGAAGCAACAACAGTCTAGATTTGAGGTCAATTGAAGTAGTTTTGAAAGATTTATTATGATGTTGTGGTTTTCATCAAATTTGATTCTAAGGTTGCAAAACAATTAATTTCCTGGAATATTTTTTAGAAACATGAAATCTAGGTTAAATTATAGTAATTTTTTGGCTTATTTTGATTTGTTGTGTGTAAGTTATTGTGAAATTATTTTTATCACTTCACAGTTGGAGCTTAAAAAAAGGCAAGGGAAGGAATCTAATCAATCTTGGAAAGAACCTTGACAAGGTTGATCAAATCTTAGAGGAGATGGTTCCCATACCCATTGAAGATATAAAGCAAGCAACTGCTAAGGTTAAGGAGGAAATATTGTTAGAAATGGCGAAGCAAATGAAAGGGATCGTTAAGAAAGAAGATATCTATGAAACAACGAAAGTTGAAACAATCCGAAAATAGATTACAAGACTCGTAAAACTAATGTAGCTCCTATGGCAAATGAGAAAGAAGAAGAAAAAAGAACAGAAGAATAAGAAGAAGAAGAAAGAAGAGGAAGAAGAAGAAAATGAAGGATATAAGTACACATATTTCAGCATTAAGGAAGGAAGATTCAATCCTTTAATTTCATGAATACATGCAAAAGAAAAAAGTACAAGCAAAGCAAATTAAGGACAATCAATTAGAGGTTAAGGATTTTCAAATTTTTGAAAAGAGACACACATTGGAAGTGACATAGTCTAAGATTCCTACATTGCTAGACCCACAAGCAATTATAGTTTTGGGGTACATGCTGAAAAGATTACCCTAAAGAGATTATGATTAAGTTATTCAATTAGTACTAGGGAACCTTCCACCATCTATCATCTCTTCCTTGAAGGTACACCAAAAGGGTAGAGCAGTGGGAGAACAAATTCAGTAGTAGCAAGATATACTCTCTAGTCTCAAGTAGAACAAGCCAGTGGCATGTAACACAATGAAGCAACAAGCTAATCAACACAAAATTCCAACCCAAATGGAGTTACCAAAGCTGTATGAGGAGGGCATAATCATTTTTGAACTTGAGGGGATCCTTTAGACACACACTAAGAGGTTGTAGATGAGGACAATTATAGTGTATTTGATCAAGTGGAAGAATTTGGCCATTGAAGATGTGACATGGGCTGATGAAGTTTTCTTTTAGAAGCATTCAAAGTTTGTCAACATTGAGGACAATGTTGGTTTTTGAAGGGATGGACACGTTATGCTCTTAACCTATAGTGCACATGTTGATTTGTGTAGGCAACATGTGGCTAGCATAACCCTTAATTAAGTTATATGATCATTTATATAGTTTTATATAGGTAGCTAGGTTGGACTAGGTGGCATCCATGACATAAGTATGGCATATATAGTAGGTAGTGGTTAGTTGTCATCATTATATTGTATGCGTTGTTCTTATTGAAGACTAGTGAAGGTAGCCCCTTAGAAGTCTCATGTTTTTGGAGGCTGACCCCTTGAAGTGAATTATTGTTGTTAATTAATGCAGCAATTTCCTTTTAAATTCTTCTCTTATGCAAGTTATTTCATTATAGGTCACCACACTTCCTTCAGAGGAAAAGGAAGTTTGCTAGATTTTGCTAAGAATTAAGGGCCCGTTTGGACCACGGCATATTGGCCGAAATTCCAGAATTGCATATTCCGAATTCCAAATCCATTGTTTGTGGTCGACAGTGAAGGATGGAATTGGAATTTCGACATTCCAATTTTGCCCAAAAAATGAGCATTCGATCTTCCACTCAAAAAGGTGGAATTGGAATTTGACCCTCTAATACCACTTTCGAATGCCAATTTTGGATTCCCGTCGGGTCCGCGAGCGGTGAAATGCTTTGTTGGTCCTATCTCTGATTATACTGTCCGGATGTATTTGAAAGTGCCGAGTAGGAGCAGTTTTAACAAATCAGATTTCTTCTGCATGTTTTTGTATGTTTTGTATGATGCAAGGATATGCTGTTAGCTTCTGCAAGTGTTCTCCTCCGCTAAGCTCAGAGCCCGTGATTTTTTATTGTAAAACCATCTTGTAGTTCAGAGCCCGCGATTTTTTTATTGTAAAACCATCTTGTAGTTCAGAGCCCGCGAGTTTCCCACAAGAACGAAAATGACATCCATGGAGATTGAAACATGTGTGAGCGGCAACAACGACCGGGCATGTACATACCCTATTTTGGTGAACCAAACAGATCATTCCATATTTCAGAAATCAATTTGAGAATTTGATCTTCCAGAATTTCATTTTGAGAATTTGATCTTCCAGAATTGACTATATCTGGCATTTGGTATTCCGGCGTCCAAACGGGCCCTAAGAGTTTGAGGAAGGCGAGAATGTGAATACAACTCTAGAAGAAGAAGAGGCTTCAAATGCAAAGGAGGACAAGCCTTTGGTGGTAAAAAATCATGCGAATGTTTCATACGCATAACCTCAAAAGGGGAAGGGTAACCCAAGAAGATGAACCTCCAACACAAGAAGTTGAAGTAGAGACGAGAAAGAACTTGAAGCTACAAAGGACCTTAATATTGGGAAACAAAGAGACAATAGAAGTGGTTTGACAGAGAAAGAGTGTCGTTCAAACAAAATGCAAGTGTAAGGACAAAATGTGCAAAGTGATTGAAGATGGTGGATCTATCAACAATTTGGCAAAGTATAGAAATGGTAAACACATTATGACTTGCTTGTATTGCAAAATCAACCCCTTATAAGAGTGCCTAGTTGGAAAAGGATCACAATTAATTGGTGGATAAATCTTGTTGTGTTGCTTTCAAAATTGGTCTTAATGAACATAAAGTTCTAGGTGATGTGGTGTCTATGGTTGCTTGTTTGCTATTGGGAAGGCCTTGACGGTATGACCAAGAAGTTATCCATCATGGCAAGGAGAAAACTTATGAACTACTACATGAGAAGAGAGTCTTTGAAACCATAGAAACAATGGGCATTTGAATGTCAACTTTGTCTCTCTTAGCAGAAGCTAGGCTTGAGCTTGAAGAGAAAACAAACTCTACATAAGCCAAGAAGTGAGCTAGAAGCATGTTTGGGAGCCAAAAGGTCAAATGGTTTGAAGAGTGAGGTGCAAAGCAAAGCTACAATGAGAGTAAACATATGAGGTCAAAAGTGCACCTCAAAAGATGGATGTTCACCATCCATCTTATAGTGATCTTCATTCAATTGAACTCAATAGCGAAACATTGAAAGACAATACTAGACTATACAAATGGAGTTGTGCTAGTTTTGAGAGATTAAAAGAAACAAAGGCTGTCAATTAGATAAGAGGGCGATCTTGAATGAAGATTCAAAAAGTCGTAGATTCAATGACCAGAGGACCCAAATTGTATACCAGATAGGAAGTACCATATGTCATGGGAGCAAAGCACAAATATTGAATAGGCCTTAAAGCTAAAGGTAAACTTTTGTTTGTAGATAGTGTGACTAAAGAAATCATGTGGGATTTTACCAGCAACTCTCACTGGATTAGGAGGAATAATGATCATGAAAGAATGGACAAAATCATGGAAAATCCTCAAGGAATGCTACTGAGAGTCTGGTTAAAGGTAACAACCTAACTCAGTCTGAGTGCAATGGTGCAGAGCATGAGAAGGACAAGGCAAGGAGGTTCAGGTGTGTTGGTGATGGCAACAAAGATCATTTTGTTGGTTCTGCATTGGTGTTTGCACATGGCTCTGCCAGCCTTACCTGACAGTGGAATCATCATTGTCCTGTTCTTGACCTTGGAAGTCCATTTGTTCGAAGATCAAATTGTGTTTCAGGTTGGACAAGGGATCACGACTATGAGATAACACCTTAAGGAAAAACTATTGGGGTCTTGTTTGGAAGGTCAACATTGTTGTTTTTTGCTACATCTTCCATTTTTGAGATTTATAACTGTCATAGTTAATTAATAGGATTTGCCCATTTTAAAATGTTTTTCTTTGTTTATTAGCCGTAGTGGGTTGCTGGAAAGGGTAGAGTTTTGATGTCTGGTCTTGGATGTTAATGTTAGTAGTTGCAAGAGAGCTTATTTTAGATGCGTCGATTCTTCTCTTCGAGAGAATGTGACTTTCTCGGGTTGCATTTGGAGTTACTTATTATTCATATGCGTCTTGCATGGCGGTTTATCTAGTGTCTTGGTGTTTCATATTTCTCTTCGTGAAAGACCATGTGACTTCCGTGTGAGTA
The DNA here is from genome assembly GCA_018584345.1 of Thuja plicata. Taxonomy (NCBI): domain Eukaryota; kingdom Viridiplantae; phylum Streptophyta; class Pinopsida; order Cupressales; family Cupressaceae; genus Thuja; species Thuja plicata. Next base: position 534,555 of record MU227155.1, read on the forward strand.
TGTGAAAGGTTTCTTGGTTGCCGGTTGAAGTCTCATAAGTTCGTATTCCTTCTGTGGGCTCTTGTTTATTGGAGATGAGCGTTCTAAAGTTTATGATTGCCGTCTATATATTGAATACTTTTTGATGTTCACGTGTTCGGCGATTATACTACAACATATTGCTTGTATTCCATATTGTATCAGGTGGTTAGCATTTGAGCATTTTGAGTATTAAGATAGTTGAGATTCTAAGATTTTGGAGATATTGTATTCATACTTTTGTATTCACAATATAGACTATCATTTTGGTGGGCTAGGTTTTCACCCTCGATGAGGAGGGTTTTCCTAGGATAATCCTGAGCATTGTCTAGTTTCTTGTTGTGTTTTCTTCTGTATAATTATTTTTCGTATATCTGGTTCATAAACATTAACATGGTATCATAGTGGGTCTAAGGAAACGATCCGAACCAGAATAGGACATTTGGATTCTAAAAGGATCATGATGTCTAATGGATACGTTGTTCGATGATTCGCTGCGGGTGTTTCAAACTCAGCTATTGAGGCTTCTCATGCAATCTTCTATGCTGGGTTCGAATTTGCATTCTCTCCCTGCACTATAACTATGTGATGGTGAAAGATCTATTTGTATATTGTGAGGAAGATTAAACTATGAAGAGATAAGTATTTTATGATTGTATCTTTGATTACGAGTTCATGAATTTTATATATTCAATTCATGCAATAACATTGAGAGTAGTGAATCATGTATGCTTCTAGCATTAGTCCGTTTGATTCTATTACTAATCTCTCTAAAATACTTCCAGGATAGATTGAGGAGCATAGGATGATGAGAGATTGCAGCCTGAGCTGAGTTCATGGCTCTTGAAGAAGTACCTATTTCGATTATCTTGTGATCAGTTTATCTAAGAGGAGGATATGAGATTCAGAGGAAGCTTGTATGGCAAAGGAAGAGTGCCAAAACCTTTTGCAGAGGATCAACAAGCTCGTGTAGCAGTGTGATTGCTAAAGCTCATTGTTGAAAAACATTGGAGTCAATTTCTTGGTATTGTGATTATCAAAGCTTGAGTATGCAGTCCCTGTTGAGAGGGAGTCTCGGCTGAGAGGGAGTCTCAGTATTCAGATCCATTTTGTTATGATAATCAATGCAGTATACTGCCCCGGCTGAGAGGGAGTTTCCATTCAGAGGGAGTCTGTTTATTCATCACAAGCAATCTTGGATGAGGATGTCAGAAGGTTGATATCAGATTTAGAGGGAGTCTAATTTGAGAAGCCAGAAGGTTGATATTTGTCTCAGAGAGAGCCTTATCATCATGAAGACTTGTTAATGAGTTATTTTTCGCGAGGGAGAAGTTCGAGGTGCAATCCCTTGATAACGAGTTCTTTGCGAGAGAAGTTCGAGGTGCAATCCCTTGTACCATCCTCTGTGAGTAGGCAAGGTGGTAATGCATTCTTCTCTGGGAGAAGTTTGAGGTGAAAGCCCTTGTTCCACCCTCTGGGAGTAGCTATGGTGGATCCTCCTCTGGGAGTAGCCATGGTGGAAGTCATGTGTGTGACTCTATGACTTTACTTGTTGTTTCTTTATTTCACCCTCTAGGAGTAGCTATGGTGAATATTGTTATGCTGAGATAACAATTTTGCTTTGAGAAAATCTATGATGAGATTTTGACATCTTTTAGGTTGCAACTTCTTGTACTAGTCATGAGAAGACTTACTGAAGATCTCTCTCTTGCTAAGAGGGAGTGTTAATGTTAGTAGCTGCGAGAGAGCTTATTTTACCTGCGTTGATTCTTCTCTTCAAGAGAATGTGACTTTCTCAGATTGCATTTGGAGTTACTTATTAGTCATATGCCTCTTGCATGGCGGTTTATCTAGTGTCTTCGTGTTTCATATTTCTCTTCGTGAAAGATCACGTGACTTCTGCGTGAGTATGTGAAAGGTTTCTTGGTTGCCGGTTGAAGTCTCATCAGTTCGTATTCCTTCTGTGGGCTCTTGTTGATTGGAGATGAGCGTTCTGAAGTTTATGATTGCTCTCTATATATTGAATACTTTTTGATGTTCATGTGTTCGGCGATTATACTAGAGTATATTGCTTATAGTTATATTCCATATTGTATCGGGTGGTTAGCATTTGAGCATTCTGAGTATTAAGATAGCTGAGATTCTAAGATTTTGGAGATATTGTATTCAGACTTTTGTATTCATAATAAAGACTATCATTTTGGTCGGCTGGGTTTTTCACCGTTGATGAGGAGTGTTTTCCCAGGCTAATCCTGAGCATTGTCTAGTTTCTTGTTGTGTTTTCTTCTGTATAGTTATTTTCATATTTCTGGTTCATAAACTTTAACATTGGAAAAACATTTTAAGAGAATTTATGCTTTAGTTCAGTCCATAAATGAAATTTTTTGTTGTTTTTAGTGCTTATTTCTCTCCGGTTTAGTAGCAGCTAAATGCTTTCACTGCAGAACGGAGTGGTCTGAATTAATTTGTTTTTCACTTGCCTTTTATATTTTTTAACAATGTAGGTTTTTTAAGTTACCTTCTATATTGTTTGACGAGAATTACAACCCTATCCCAGTTTGATATTAAGCATGTGACCATTTTATGGAGTACATATCCCTTCGCCGTCAGTTCAGCTTCAAGAGAAGTAATATAAGCCTGTTTGGTGGCCATGGCAATGGACATGAAACTCTACGGTTGGTAATGTGATGGGTAAACTTTGTGGAAGTAGAATTATGGACTTTGAACCTAATACTTTGCTATCATTTCCATGTAGGCATCACAAGCATTGGGAAGCGGATCATGGTGGCTCTTCGCTGCTCGATACGGATGGAAGTACCTATAGCAGACAAAGGACAGATGCTGGTGCCTAGGGACTACATCACGTTTCTTGTCAATCTTGCAAATAACAAAATGGAGATGAACAGAAAGAGGATTGACAAGTTTTTTGAAGTTTTCCAGGAGCAGGTATAATAAGAAATGACTTCCAAGTGCAATGTACTAGATTTTTTTTTTGTTTGAGAATACCATGTAATCTTCATGTTATTTTACTCTTTTTAGTAACACTTAAAATCAGTTGTATCGAATGAGGGGAATTCATTAATTAAATTATAAATGTACATTTTACTTTGAAAGGGCAAGCAGTTTTTAATCAAATCGTTTTCATTTCTATTGTTGTGGTCTAATATATTATATTTTTTGAGTCTGTCAATGAACTATATTTTTTAAGAGCTTTTGACACAATATAACAAAGGTTATGTTTCATAGGGATTACTAGGCTGGGTAGTGTTCAAAATGAATAACTAGGGTCGGTGTCCTTTAAAATGAATAACTAGGTTGGTAAACCTTAAAGATGATTGTAGTTGGAAATATAGGAATGTCACAATGTCACTTAAGCTATCATTAAAACTCAATTAATTTAGAAACCATTCTAAAATCACAAATTTATTTTGTCAAAGTTTGAATGAAACTGATAGTTTTACATTAAAAAAATCTTATTGCTTCTTTGTAGAACCCTCTCCATATCACCTAGTAGCACTCTCCTTATGGTAGGCATGCAGGTGATTCAAAAGTGAGCTAGTAGCGCCCTCAATGATATGGTTGAAATCTGGTTGCTATAGTTCACAATCTATAGTGGTTCTAGAAGTCTACCATCAACCAATTCCACTGGGTTACTAATTGTGATATCGTTGAATAGAATGTAGATTTTGATAAATGACTCAACAAAGAAAATCACATTGACATTTTAATATCTTATCTTAGTGTCAAATTCTACACATTTTAATAAATTATGCAATAAAGAAAATCACATTGACATTTTAATATCTGATCTTACAGGGTCAAGTTTTGCCCCTTGTCAATTTCACGCTTTTTGTCAGTCTACTATGTATTTGCCAGTGCTAGTTTGTCAACTGCTCCCATTGTTTTTTGGTCTATTGACTTTGCTTTCTCCCTTTTTCCTCTCAACCCACTTATTAAAGCACTTGATTTGTGTCTCTTTCACTCTTGGTATTATGTTTTCCTAAGTTACCTGGTTCTGCTATTTAGGCATGGGTCCTGGTATTGGTACGGTTCAGGTACTGGTTCTTCCTGGGTGATTGGGTTCTCTGTGGGTTCTTCAATGAACCTGGGCACCCAGGAAGTACCCGAGGGTGGTACCCAAGCAAAGATACCAAAATATGTGCACGCATATGAAATAAATATGCATTACTTTTAAATTCTCATCAAATCTCCGTATGAATAAACCAAGCGAATCTTTGTATTAAGCCTTTAAATATTTTAAAGCAAAATTTTGAATATTAAGTACCCAAAGAAAATATGAATTTTAAATGTCAATTGTAATTTGAATTTTCAATATGTATGACATTTTGAGACTTGAGTACTTTCATTTTTGCAAATTATGAATATGATATATGAGGTATTCTTTCTATAGTTTTATTGGCAATTATAGATTTATGAGTATCACTCTTCTTTTTTATTTAACTTTGATGTTTAAACATGCATATATATATATGTGTGTGTGTGTGTGTGTGTGTGTATGTATGTATTTATGTATGTACAGATGAACCTAAACCCATACCCCCAAGGAAATTTTTATTTGCTGTACCTGCGTAGTCGAACCTCGTACCCGTACCTGAACCAGAACACGTATCAGCAACTTAGAGATTCTTTTCTTTTATCTCTATCTTTTTTTCACTGTTCACTTATCCTCTAGCCACATATTACTTTGAAGAAATTCTTGAGTTCCTTGCCCCTCTCGTCAAAGCCTCCATTCCTATACTACTTCAACAAGATGTCTAAACATATATATTCCAAGAAACATGTTGACACCACCATTCAGCAATAAATAATGTAGTGTGGATTTTAATCCTAATCCCCAACTATGGAAATTAATTCCAAGTCTAACGTTTCAATATAATTCCTATTTTCAACAGAATTTACATGTTGAAAAGAGTTTCTGGAAAATTGTGTATTTTCTTTTAATCAACATTTCTTAAAAAAATTATAGTTATATTTAGTACTTGATGTATGTTTGACTATTTTTACTTAATTTGACCTCTATTTGTTCTTTAAACTTTTGATCTTAATGAAATTAATCTCAGCTAGATTTAATCTCTGTAACAAATGATTTGTATGATGACTAGTCTTCTTTTGTTAATGTTTTATTGTTGATATTGTAGGGTGGTAATTCTCCATCCACGAACGGGCATCCTTGTCAGCTGCAAGAAAATGATCCTGAGCATGTAGAAGGAAAACATATAACAAAAGCAAAAATGTTGAATGACAATTGGAGTTCACGAGAGTCATCAAAGGAACACAGTGGTGTTGCAGAGCTTGAACACAGGCAGCTCAATATTCTGTCACTAATAACTGAGCTAGAAGGATTTTTGGCTTGTAATGAAGATAATGCTATTGGCATACCGTTTCCCAACTGCAGTGCTTCTTGTTTTAGTGAGAAAGGTAGCTCGTTTAAGGTGTTTGCAACTGAAGATGGTCATGATGCTACCTGCAGTACTTTAGTTAGCCAACCTCAAAATCATAGATCAGGTATCCATAAATATAGCTTGCTGACATCAATGGTTCAAGATCAAAGTTCTGGTAAGCCGGCGGACTAGGTGGAAATTAGATTCCTTACACCCAGTTACCATAGCCTCAATTGGGTACTATTAGTGTAATTTCACCCAATTACCATAGCCTTAATTGGGCATTTTCAGTATAAATTTAAATTTGTTTTTCCACTTTTTTGAGCTGACATATATGATATACCCACTGTTTCTGTGTGAATCTCACAAATTCTCAATAAGTGTCTTTTTTATTTGGCTTGGGTTATGCTTTCAAATTATTACCACTTCAACTGAGAGAATTCCAGTTCTGGAATCATCATAGTTTAAGTTGTACTGAGATATATTATTGGCTATTTAGCTAAGGAATTTGATTGTGCCTTGAGTTGTCTTGTTTCTCTATTTTTAAATTTTATAACATGCAGTCTTAGAAAGGCTAGAATATTTTCAAGGCACTAATTTAGATTCTCAGAGGGATTTATTCTAAAGCATGTTGCAAAACTTTTCAATTTATTTGTAGACTGCTTTTGCAGAGTTATGCACATCTTCTGGGTGTAGACATATAGCTATCAAAATGAAAATTTTTGGTGAGCCACTTGAGAAACTGTTTCGATGGGGTCACTCAACATGTGCTGCACATTTGACAAGTTCAAAGTCATTGCTTATTTTTGGTGGTTATGGAGGTAAAGGGCGTCATTCACGACAAAATGACACGTTAATTCTGGATACTAAAAGTGGTAATTTGAAGACTCTAAATGTTCAAAATTCACCAAGTGCTCGAATGGGTCATACATCTGTGTTGGTGGGTCAGCACCTATTCATAATTGGTGGCCGGGAAGACCCAACAAGAATCGTAAGTGATGTATGGTTTCTTCACTTAACTGAAATGAAATGGCATCTGATTGAGTTCAACCGAGACATCCTCCCTGCAAGGTAATTCGTTAAGTTTATGTTATTTTAGACGTATGTTTCACAGAACTTGTGACGATTGCCATTGTTATTTTTATTCTTTAGGACTATTCAGTACTCAATGATGTGGAGCCTAGACTCTAGAGACATTGCTGCTACCATTTTATTTAAATCGTTAACAATTTGCATTTTCATATCCATTTCAATCAGTAGTGCATACCCTTGCAAATTTTTGCATAACTTCCAAAGTAATTTTCTATCATATCAACATTAATCCAAGGTTACACCGAGTTTCCAGGACAGGGACGGCAGGGGACGGCGGGATGGGTTTCCGGGACGGCAAATTTTTTTGCCGATTTTGGGGATGGTAGGGGACGGCAAAGGGGACAGCTATGTAAATATAGGAAAATTTTCAAATATATAAGGAAATTTGCAAGTATACATTACATTCATATGAAAATATGGACAATGCATGCCATTTAGACATCATATAACCTTAACATACAACATTTCAATGCCATTTAGTAAATATTCAAAGTAAATAGTAACATTTCAATGCCATTTCAATTCATTATCGGATTGTCGATATGCATATGCTAACAAAAATATAAGTTTAACATAGAAACTAAGAAAAGTAAAACTAAAAATGCCCAAAGGCTTAGGTGCTGCCATAAAGTTTCATCATCATGTTCATAGTTCAACATAAAAATCA
>MU227155.1:541962-556581 GCA_018584345.1 Thuja plicata
GTCCCCGGGACGCGCGGGGGACATCTATGGCGTCCCCAGCCGTCCCTGGGACTTCCAGCCGTCCCCAGATTTTTGGGTAGCCGTCCCCAAGTCCCGGGGATGTCCCCGTTCCGGAAACTTGGGTATTTAGGCTGGGGACGCGTCCCCGGGTAACCCTGCATTAATCACTTTTCTGCATCATCTGCAGCACTGATTGGTCATGAGGATGTTTATTGTCTTTTCTACTGTATGTGATCTAATGTTGGTCCCATGGAAGCATTTCTTCTGGAGAATGCGCAGGTAATCATGAGCTGGCATTTTTTTCCATGCAGTTCTAATCTGTTACACTGCATGATGGTTGTGCTAGGAAGCCTTCAGACAAATCCTTTTTAAGTTTTGATAAACAGCGCCTTTTTAAGTACATGATGGTTTTCCAAATACATGTTCTGTTTTAACTTTTTGACATTCCTTTTCTTCAATAACATGGCTTAGTTTTTTCAGTTACGTGGTCCAGATTTTTTAAATTCAGAAGTCTGCTATTTTTATGAAAATAATTTTTCTTTTGTTCACAATGTTTGGTTATTTCTTTCATGTTTTAAAGTTGTGTAATTGAAAATTCAAGGCTTGTTGCTTTGTAAATGGAATGCTAGTGAGCTTGGTTCAAAATATTTGAAATGATATGTTTTAGTTTTGTTTGTATGTTTAGAAGTGACTGACATATATGGCTTTTGCACTCAGAAAATCGCTTGGTGATTTTTTATGCTGGAAGTACCTTTAACAGTGCTTTTTGTTTATATGAAATCTGAGACATAGGTTTGATTCATTGATGGTATAATTATAGTGATTTGATTTGTTCGTGAGTATTATCATTACATTAATATTTGACTTGCTTATTTGTTTGTAGGCATCGACATGCCGCTGCAGTGGTTGGTTCATGTATATATGTGTTTGGTGGGATTAATGGCTCCACCATTTATGGGGATATGCATGTACTTGACACAAATATAATGGAGTGGAAACAGGTTGAAGCTAAGGGTGAAGTTCCTGGTGCTCGTCATTCCCATTCTTTAGCTGTAAGAGGAACAAGGATATATTTATTTGGTGGCTATGATGGAAGTAAAATTTTTGGGGATGTCTATGCATATGATGTTGAAACGGGTTTCTGGAATGAGGTTAAAACAAAAGGGAGACAACCCGGCCCAAAATTTTCTCATTCTAATGTAGTTTTTGACAAATACCTAGCTATAATTGGGGGCTGTCCTCTGACTGAAAGATTCCAAGATTTATTTTTGTTGGATCTTGAGCTTCTGGTTTGGAGGCATGTATCTATTTCATCAATAAGTGACTGTCTTCTAGTGCGCAGTACCACTACTATTGTTGGAGATGATTTATTTATTATTGGTGGAGGATGTTCATGCTATGCATTTGGAACAAAATTTAACGAGCCACTTAAATTGGACATGCACTCGCTGATATTTTCAGATCAAGACCACTGGCTAGATAGTAATAACGGAACTGCACAACATGTTCAAATTTCTCAAATCAATACCACAAATGATAAAAAATCTTCTGCAAATAATACTATAATAGGAAATAGAGTGATCTCACCAAGAGATAAACCCTTTCCTGTCTCTATGATTGCCAACAAAAGGAGTATAAGTGAACATAATCGAAGTGAAGTAAAAAATCCCAAAGCATTCATCTCACCGATAAATATGCCCTTTCATTTCTCTAAGATTGTAGACACAAGGGGCGAACATGAGCAAGAGCGGAATGAAGGTGAAACTGTACACAGAAGCAATGTGTGGATATTGCAAGTTGACAAATTTTCAGCAAAGCTTGCAAAAGATGTGTTGAAAAAACTTGGTTGGTTAGATATGAGCAGGAAAGCCAGGGCAATTGAACAGGGATCCTGTATTTGTTTCCCCATAATGGAAGAAGCTGTTTTCTTTTTCCATAGAAATAACTTAAGTTTTATTGAAAAGAGGGAACTTCATTCATCTATGGATATATGGGAGAATTCGGTGGTGAAATCAAGAAAAGGGGTTTCGAAAAGTGACGTTTCTTTCTTTGCATTATTAGATATCTTGACTTCTTGCAATGGGATGGTTGCCGAAGGGGATGTTTGCAGCAGAAGGAAAGAATTCAAAACTCCACAAGTATTATTGCGAGAAGCAGTAGCTTTGTTAGCTAAGCAGAATGGTCTTTCACCATCCATTCTAGAAGAATTGCCAAGTCGGTGTGTTTCTTAGTTTTCATTGTATGGACATACATTCTCTATTTCTGTTTTCCTTGTGATGCATACCTTCTTTTTTGTTTGAAACTGAATGCTGTTTCATTAAATCTTGAAATTTCGATATTTTAATTGTATGGGCTATTTCTGAGAAATATAGTTATTAATTGAAAATGCTTTTCATAACAAAAGTATTCTTGGTATATATTTGTAAACATTCAGAAGCACGATCAATATGAAATATATCTCCATGCTTGTTTTTTATATCTGTTAATATCTTCAGAGGCTCTTGCGACATCAGTATCAAATGTATCATGTTCTTCCGCTCTAGAACTTCATGGCAAAATATCTGCGAGGTTGGCAATAATTTAGTGATGTTTTGATTTCTAGCATTGATGTCAAGTCCGAGGAAGAACAAAAGCATTATCTTAGCCAATATGGTTGCCCTGTCTAGGGTTTCAGCTTCTCGTCAACAGTTGGTGAAAGCTCAAATTGACAGGCTGAAATTTCTTTGGAAGTGAATGGCACTATGAAGATTGCAAAATAACTTAGATGTTGATTTGGGGACCAAGTATCAATGTGCCTGATCTATTGAGTTAATGAAAACACTTTGCGAATAGATTGATACTGTTGTAATCTTTACTTTGATCTGATGATGGATCACAGAGTGTGATCTGAAATGTTGATGTAAAGTTGTAAACAAAACTTACAATTTTTTTTCTCAGAATTTCTTATTATTGATCTAATGGACCATGAAAAATTAATGTCTTCTATTGTAGTATTGCGTTTTCAATGAGAAGGGCTGAAAGCAAGTATGTAATGACATTTTATGCAAGTGAAACAGAAGAGATCCAATGCAAACAATGATAGCATTCCACATAATAATAGCAAAGCCAAGCTGAAAACAGTAGCAGCACCAAAATAGAACAAATCTGAAAAGAAAATTTTGTATTGGCGAATATGATAGCTGATCAACTTGAGGGGGGGGGGGGGGCCTTCAAAATATGTGAATGTTGTTGGTGTTTTCAACTGATTGCCGGATTATCTCTATAAAGTAGTGTACCATGGGGATGCATCCCCCCCAGACCCCTATGTCCTTGGGATGGGACAAGGTGTCACCCCACCACCGCCTGTCCGCCACCACTGCGCTGCTGACATGACATGATGTCCTCGGAACGGTGCGGGGACGCCCAAGCATCCCTTGATCGTTCTGGGGACATCTGCACGTTCCCTGTCAGTAGATGGCCATAAAAGTGAATTTTAAAAAAAAATTGCATGTTTTCAAATTTTGTTCAAACACGCCAATTTTGGGAGAAAAATGCTTCAAAATGAAGAATCCAAAGACCACGCAAGAGGGAAAATGTGCGCTTTGGGATCCCACAATGGGTGTTGCCCCTTGACCCCTGCTTTCAAATTTAAAAACAAAAGAAGAAATTGATGGGGAAATCACATCGAATCAAGTTGATGTTTTTATTCCCACTTTACTGAGTTCCAATGATCAAGAGTTTGCCTTTAGGGATGATTAGAGGCCTTCCTTCACTACATTTTGACATTTTCTACTTGTTTTGATATCATACTAATTGTAATCATCTTTATGATATTTTTGATATAATAGAAATCTTCCATTCGCCGATTCAACAATTTCATTTGTCAAATTGAAATTTTATTTTCTTATTCTAATATTCTATTGATATTCAATGTTCAAGTATTTAGTATTTGCAATTTTGCTATTTTACTTCTTATACATCTTTTCATAACTAGCATTTCAAGTGCTATATGTATAGTCTGTAGTATATAGTAATATACAACACTGCCCCCCTCCCCCCATTGCCGTACCCCCGTCCCCGTCCCCGTCCCTGACGGGCGGTGGAACATTACTATAAAGTAACTATCTTTGGGCCTCAAGACTCTCAGATTAGTGGCTAACGAATAGGAGATAATAAATTGTTCTCCTTTGCACTTTAGGTTTTGCTAGACCTAGGGGGTAACCCTTATCACAATATCTGAAATATTAGCCCTTATACATTGAGATATTTATTAAAGCAGATATGCTCTCACTAGTTTTATTTAGGTCTGAATGATCTTTATATCAGATTGGCTAGATCTGTAATAATTCATTCAATTCAGCACCTTGAGAATATGGAACAACTTGAACATATTAAAAGAAAATAATTTTTTTTTTGTATCTAGGGTTCTTGAAAATCTAGGTTTTTTGACCCTGAAATATTCTTAGATTGGTGCCCATCTAGGGATACAAAGTCAAACTACCACATGCAATTGTCTTTTTCTAACAACATAACTTCTTACTTAGAGCACAGCTTAAGATATCACCGCCTTACAGTGATATGTCCAAGAAAGGGTATATTCTGCAACTCTACGTAATGATCCCTTAACACAATGCATATTCCCCCATGTTTTATTTAAAACATGTTTAATCTATTACTTGAATAGAAGCAGTAAACAAGATACACCATATAGCAAATGTATACTTATAAGCTTAGAAACCCTTGATTTCTTTACTTAAAAGGAAAATGCATGCATTCAAGGAGATACTTGTAGAGAGCACACACACAAAAGTGTTTTTCTTACAAAGTGTTCCCCTTACATGCAAAATTCGTTCTACAACATTGAACAACTCTTTATCAAATATTACAAGTTCCTTTTTATAGGAAAGGCAAAACATGTCCCCTAAGACTTAATAACAACCTCTTGTTACAACATTCAACTTTTTTGTTACAAAATAGACTTGGTAACTTGTGCCCATTACAATATTTGATTTTGTGTTTAAAATACATCAAGAATCACGATGAAGAGCTCCACTCTTGATGTTTGGACCACTTGGATGAGCCAGAAATGTTGCACCGCTCCTAAATTGTCAAAATCTTGTCATCTACTAAGTTGGATTTGATCTGCTAAAATCTAATGACTGTTTGAAATGCAAATATGCCTAGTCACCATATCTTTCGTCCTATGCTAGATTTGTCTTTTCTGATGGCCATTGAAACTCCTAGATTTTGCTGATTTTATCATTATGACTAGCATGTTTGCATCCAAATTTGCCCTTTTCTTTCTACCTAAACTGTCACAACCCATTTCTAGGGCATACATCTCATCTAATGTTGTGTTTAGCAATCTCATGTTCAGTTCATTGTCCACACAAATAGAGGATACCACATTAGGGCCTAGATTGCTGAACTCTTCTTTCCAATGCTCAAGGGTTTTTGCTTGACCCTTCTTATCCTTAATGTTAGGTATCATCTTCTTTTCCACTGAATTAATCAACTTGATCTTTTTGTTTATCAAGCTTCAGCATATAGGCTGTCACTTCCTGTAGAACATCCATCATCTCACTGGTTTCTTTTATGTTTGCAGGTTTGTCAGGATCAAACCTTGATACTTTGGCAATTTGCCTTATTGTTGGGGTCCTTGGCATCCATCTATTTCTTATTTCCTTGATATTTCCAGAATCTAAATCATGTCTGGCTAAGGAAAAGTTTAGATCTGTATAGGCCTTGTATGCTTCATCAACCTTGCCATTTATTCTGAATAGCCTACGGATAACCAAATCTATGGCCATCTTTCTTATGATTTGCATCTTATCCTCCTTTATTCCTTGAACTTGCTCCTTCAACTCTTTAATTTCAGAGAGAAAAGCCTCAATTTCAACTGGCTCTTCTACCACATCTTCAATTTCAATAATCTCAACTACTTCCCTCTTTTTCTTGGGATTAGAGATCTTTTGCCTCTCAATTTGTTGCTCTTAGGAGATGACAATAGTTTGGGATTGCTCTCTTAGCTTGTTATTCCTTGTTTTGACACATGGTTTGATTAAAGCACTAGGATCCCTCAAAACCACAGGTCTTTGTTCTTTAGTTGCCATCAAGCTGGTATCATTTGAATTCTAACCGTTTGATTTTCTTCATATGCAAAAGACCTTTAGAAGTTAGGTTTTTTTTTCTATTATCACAATCCCAATCCCAAAGATAAGTCCAATACTGCATAGGGAGGGGATGATTCTTCTCATCTACATCTTTAATTTGCAGAGTCTTATCACACAAACCTTTGCCATCATACAAGAACATTGGCCTTATTGGCCACCTTTTGTTTGTGCATTCTATCTGCCAAGAAAGTTGCAAAATCAAATTCGGTGTAACCACGGAATCCTGGATATCTGTGCCATATACATCAAGTGAATTGGAATCTTCAATTCAGCATCTTCTCCAACAATTTGACACAGGGAGTGGTAGGTCTTAATAAAATAATCTTCAAATGTCTCCAATCCAAAAGGCTCCTTTTTGAAAAAAATGAGATCTGGATCGACTTTGTGTTTTAGCCTTTGGTTTTGTGTCTTGGAATATGGATTAGCCTATGTAGACTCTTATGTAGTGGATATGCTTCTTTGAAGGCAACAAAGTTAATCACTTTGTTTGGGGTCATATATAAACCAAACACATCAAAAATTAAATACTTGGTAAAACAAATCATTTGGTTTTTAGTTCTTGCCTAATAGAAAATATGGGCATAGTAGATAGAAGCTGCATTAAATTTATGCAAGAATAATACGCTTCATTTTGTTCAATCATCGATTACATGCTTATAGGATTTTCATATCCTATATCATAGGAAACCTCTTTCAATGACTCCTAAATATATCGAGTTGTTATAACAACTCAATACAAACAAACAAATATTTGTACTCCCTATTTAACAAACTTAATAAGTAATTAGCATATGCATCCTATGATACAATATTCCCAACACCCCTCCATATTGCATTATTCTCCAAATGGGGATAATCGGACCAACAATAATTGTTGACCACGTTCAGTAGCTCATCATATGATATGAATAGGGACATACACATCTAGTCATGACAAGCAATAGTGGAACTAGCTTTACTATGCTCACTATGTTTTCATCCAAGGATAGGGACAAACACATCTACCCATGGAACTAAGGATAGGGACTAATACATCTTTCCAAGGTCTTACATCAAATTTGGATAGGGACAAACACATCTATCCAACATCAAAGTTATGAACAACGACACACACATCTGCTCACAACAATTATGATTGGGGACACATATCCAATCATAATCACCAACTCTTGTTATTGGGGACAAACACTTCTAATCACTTACATCATCTTGTGAATGGGGACAAACACATCCATTCACTAACAACCAAAAACAATAATTGCAGACAAACACATCCAATTACTTACATAAAAAGCTTGAACACCAAGCCCCATGTCACGTATGAACCACCATTATAGATCATTGCCACTCTGATCACAAATGATATGAGACGGTTGCCTCGACCACCTAGAAACCGATCTTGGCTTTAGTCATTTTGTCACCAATACAATTTTGCGGCCTTGTCGCAAGTGACCGACGAGAGGTCGCTGAGTGTCCTCCAAACTCCGGTGCCTCCATCCTCCAATTGATTTGCTACTTAGCAAATTTGTCTTTTGAGGCTCATTTCATTAGTTGGGAGGAAAGAATATATCTCCCCCCCTAGTGTCAACTTCTCACAAGGAGTGTTGGGTACAACCGATTGTGCAATCCATATATGATTGAGGCAATTATTTTTATTTTTAAATTTTTAAACTGTTTTAAAACAATTTATTATTATTTTTTCAAAATAAAGTATAAATTACTCAACACATAGTCTTCAAACAAGAGAACAGACATTAAATATACTAAAAGACTCATCTTGCAACAATCTCCCACAAAGTGAAAAATACCTTATATTATCTCTCATCTCTCTCAAAAATACTACCACTAGCCTTGCATCAACAAATAAAATTAATTGCAATATGATGCAACTGTCTGTCTACCTTGGTCAATATTTCAGCAAACATGACTACAATGCGGAAAGTATGGCTGTCTAGCACAAGGGCATAGCCATTTCTGATCTGGTCAAGGTGGTTCATGATGAATTGCGAGGTGAAGTTTCAGCTTCCTTGGCAGAATCTTTCTTAGAATCAGTTGCCACATACCCACACTTATGATCCTTGACAACTACATCTTTATTGTCACATGGTGAAGACCACAAAATAAATCAATAAAATGAAGATCAATGCTTTCAATTTTATGTTGCTTTCCCTCAATGTTTGCTTTAAGATAGAACCCGTGACCTTGATAAGCTAACAACAGAAAATCCCCAATAACGAGCTACATGTGTATACAAAGACACAGAGAAACGGATTTGGCTTAGATCGACCTCACAGAGGGATTTATTGAGATCTTCAATGGCGAATAATAGAAGATTGTAGCTGCGGCTGAAAGCTGGACTTTCAATTAACCTCTCTAACATAGGGGGAACATACAGGTGTTTTAGCAGGTTGTTGAGGTCTTCTACACTAGTTTCAACTGATGATATCAGATAGAGACATGGGAATGAGTCTGATGAAGCAGAATAAGCACTGGTTGTGAAGAAACTTCCAGTTTTGACCATGGAACTGGGAGGGGTCTAGGCTCGAAGAGCTTAAGTGAAATCGATGGAAGAATAAAGGAAAATGCTTCCTAAACCCAAATCAAAGGACGTGCCATCTTTTGTTGGTTCTCCGGGCTAAAGAGAGACAAAAAGTCTAGAGGCAAAAGATTCTCAAGGAAAGCAACTCAAAGTTGCAGAAGCTGGTTCAAAGGAGAAGGATGATTTGAAACCCAAGGTTGAACATAATTCAAATGGCAACAGTGAAAACAGTCTAGGGCAAACCAAAGACGTTAAAGTAGCTGAACTACCAAAAGATTACATTCATGTGAGAGCAAGACTGGGGCAAGCTACTGATAGCCACAACCTTGCGGAGAGAGTGAGAAGAGAAATGATTTCTTGGCCCAAGGTGTGTATCTTGGCCTTTGCTAGCAGCTAGGAGCTTCAAAAAATGAATGTCATAAGCAATGAGTTTTCTTTAGTTTGTCAATAATCATTCAAGATGACGAGATAACTGGGATCAACACAACTTTAGAAATAACAGATTTTTTCTGATCTCCCATGCCAGCAATCCCACCAGATTCTCCTGCTTTGATAACATAATAGAAAATATGGGCAGAGTAGATAGAAGCTGCATTAAATTTTATGCAAGAATAATACGCTTCATTTTGTTCAATCATAAATTACATATAGGATTTCCATATCCTATATCATAGGAAACCTCTTTCAGCGACTCCTAAATATATTGAGTTGTTATAGCAACTCAATACAAACAAACAAATATCTATACTTACCTATTTAACAAACTTAATAAATAATTAGTATATGCATCCTATGATGCAATATTCACAACATTGCCAAAGCCTTACTTATTTTGGCATCATATCTTCTTGCAATAACTTTGACAAAGTCAACATCGACAAAGACATTGGGCACCACTAGTTTCCCATGTCTAGCACCAAAGCATTTCATAGAGGGAAATGCGCTAATCTCTTTCTGTGCCAATGTTTGAATAGAGATTGCCCTAAATCTAGCAGCCTCACATCCGTGCATCCTCCTAGAGAGTCAATCAGCTGCTCATTTGGATCCCTTGGGCCATAGAATTTGCATGCCTCCCAGTAGAACCAGGTTATTGAATAAACAAATCTTCCTCAAGTCCCCACTTGGTTGAAGATCTTTTGGCCATTTTCACAGACTTAGGGTTTTAGAAAGGAGGTTAGGGTTTTACAATTTGTAACAGTTCTAGATAATTGACCTCAATTCTCAACTCAAACTAGATTTCAACAGCAACTACAATCTCAGGGATATAAAATTCAGCAAATTTATACAAATATAAGCAAAAAATTTACACTTTCAAACCAATTTGTAGAAAACCCTAGTTTTAGCACGTTCATTGTAGAGAGCTCATTTTGCTGAAAAATTCAGATTGCAATATAAAGTACTCGCCAAAACAGGCTTGGTGATGTATTTATATTGATCGAACAAGTAAAAAATCGACCAAATCCAGTCATTTCGCCATTATTGCACATTCGTTCGACCAATGGTGCCTAGAACTAGCCGTTCTGAATTTTGAATGTAGACTGTTGAGTTGGCTTGATTGGGGCAAGGTCAATGTCAGAGAATTGAGCTTATTAGATTTGAAAAAATCTTTACACGCTTGAGAAGACATCAACCAATCAGTGATAGACATGCAGGACGACATTTTCCACCGTGTGCAATAGTCAGCGCAACATGTCAACATATTGCGCTTCGCAGATGAAAATAGTTCCATCGCTTTGACACCACCCTACTGCACAATGGCTTCCTTTGTTCTATAGACTGCCAAGACCCACCTCCGCATGGCATGCAATTGCAATACTATGCATTTGAGTAGGCTTTGACAACTTTGACACTATTGGGGGACACTCCAATCGGGATGAAGGTGAGTCAGGCCAAAAGTTTATACCTCTTCGTAAGGAAACATGGATTCGTTACACTTGGCAAGTGTTTAGATTATTATTCTTTTATAAATTCTTTAGATTTAAATTTCAAAATTGTAATATATTTAATTTTTAGTTTAAATCTAGATTTAAATGACATTATTATTAATTTACTAAGTAGCCGATCCTGGTTTTGGTTCGGATTCGGGGGTTCGGCAAAATTTTTTTTGGGCCGGACCCTAGTTCCGCGGGTATATATATAGACATTTTTGAAATATATATATATATATATATTATAAATTTATATATGTATGTATATTCATAGATGCCATACATTTAACATGTCAATGCTCATTCATCATTAGTTCAAAACTTCAAAGTTGAAACATATAATGATAATAATAAGAAGTTAGAAGCGTGATTCTCATATGACATAATGATAAAATGATAAATCCATAATTGTCAGTATATGATTATATTATATTCATACTTTGCAAATGTCTCAAATTGTCATTACATGCTGAAAATTTAAATCACAAGCATAAAAGGGTTGAATTAGGGTTTAGAAGGGTCAAATTAGGTTTAGTTTCACTTTATTTATTAAAAAAATAAAAAATAAAAGTCAATGTGGGCTTGTTTTTGGACGCCCAGATTTTGGATTCCGGCGGATCCTTTTGGATTCCTGTGGTTCCTCCCGGATTCCTCTTGGATTCCTCCAGGGTTCTGGAATGTAATCCGGGTTCCCTGTGGATTCCTCAGTGAGGAATCCACAGGGAACCCGGATTACATTCCAGAACCCTGGAGGAATCCAAGAGGAATCCGGGAGGATCTAGGATCCGGATCGTACCAGAACTAGGATCCGGGCCTCAACAGAGGAATCCGGTAACTTAGTTAATTTAATTATAGGTCCTTGGTTCATGTATATATTTTTATATCAACTTATAATTTTTTATGTTTTATGCCAAGATTAATATTTAAGTAATATACACCTTTGACTTTAGAGTTTTTCTCATGGATATTTGTCTAGACACCTTCAACAATCGAGAATAATTGATTCGGAAAAAATCACACATATGAAAGAGGTCAGATATTTAACATAGCCCCAGGCCGCAACTTATGTAGTAGTCACTACTTTATTTGCCCTATGGCTTTGATGTGACAAACTTTATTTCAATAGTGTTATGTTTGTGTATAATAGATTTTTGATCACTTGTATGTTACTTCATCTTGTTTCTCCAATGATAGTGTGAAGCAAGCATGGGGTGAATAGAGAGGTCACTTGCCTTACTTGTCACAGCTTCCATGCTTGTTGACAATGTGTCACACGCTCTTCTCTCTTTTAGACTGCATTTGTTTTTCTGTGCAATTTTCCTATAATCTGCTTCACAAACTTGGCAATTGCCTCTTCTGAATCATGGCTTTCACTCACATGTGCAAGGAAAATATTTTGATACCATAAAGAATTTGGTAGAACAATCAGAAGTGATATTATTTAGAAAGATTACATAATGAAATAGCTGGTTGATATGTAACTAGTCAAATAAGCAAGACCAACTATCTATATTAATATGTTATTCTTATCATTAATATTTTATACACTGATATAGTAGTTTATTTATGTATTATTATATTATTCCAACATTATTAATTGCTTGCATAACACTAATAAGAATAGTAATAGTAGAGCTAGTTTAGATATCCATTGCTTATGCACTACTAGTTTCTCAATCCAGTGGTATATGGATCAATTGTGACCATTGAGCATGTAGATGTGAATCCTCTATACACAGCTCATTTTGAAACCTTCATAGACTCGTAGCATTAACTTGTCACTAATCAACATCTTCAAGTGAGCATCACCTTTGTGTACCACCATATCTATTTGCATGGACTCTCAACAACATGCTGCAAAAGCAAGTCAAAACCAATAGTCAATATCAATCATGGATAACTTGACAAAATCCTAGATCCATTGTCTGTTAGAGCATGCATATTAGTTGCATTAGGAACATTTTCATATGTTGCTTTAATTAATTGTGCACATGCTCAAGAATATTCTCATGCATAATTGAGCACATGTTTGCACATTCATGCTTTAGCTTAAGTTCACTTAGTCGAGCCTAAATTTAGGTTAGTTTAGTCTAGTTGGGCTCCAATTTGCATATTGTTCATATAATGCACTTCTAGTTTGCATATCTTAGCTCTATTTTGCTATTTTTAGTAAAAATTAGCTTTTGGATATTTTTAGTACTCTTTCTTTCTATAATGCAAGTCATTCATTCATTGTAATGTATCTCAATTCATTGTTTTTGCAATCAATACAAAATTGTAGGACTGTTATAGAGCATATTATCTTTGCTTGATTTCTTTTGTGTGATAGGTGTTTTGCTTGCAGATGATCCTTGACTCCTGTGGTTGTTTCATCAACTCCAAGATTGCCAAAATCCTAGATATGGTGCAGACCTGCGCATATTCAAGCAAATCATGTGCAATGGCAAAATACTTCGATGAAATACTTTGCAATTGCAATGCATGCACACCATAATGCAACTCAATGTTAGTTAGAAATTCAAAGAAGGCCCTCATTAGAAACAAATGAAGAATATAATTCAAGCATTGCAATCATTCCATTGTTGGCTAAATCATCAAATCATATGCATGAGCCAAACAAGTTGCATAATAAGACTTCTAGTGAAAGGCATATTAATAGTGCATCATCCACGAGGCAAAAGAGAAAATCTATTGAAATGAAACAATGCACAACACAAGGCATAACCTGTTTGGATTCTTGCAATCATTTAAAATGATGGTACTCCCCCACATACCAATTGCTCCGACACAACTATTTTCCAGGATAGCCTAACATCCCACTAAAATGATAGCTACATAATGTGTTGAATAGAAAAATATTTAAGATGTGGGTTTAGACCTTAGAACCAAAAGGGCGATGGAATGATAAAGAATGGTTTGAAACTGATATTCATATCTGGCAACATAATCAAATGTTAGGCAGAATTTATTGCTGTTATTCACTTGACCATTCTGTCCAGCCTTTGCACGAGCCTGCCAAGGGCAGAGAACCCCAAATGGCAATCTCATCTGATGTGCTCATGGATATATTACCCAATGCTTGTTCAACCATAGAGACCTCACATAAACATATAGATGCAAACACACACGGACACCATAATTCACACAACACTATTTACAAATATGCTGAATGCATAGACATGGCCACCCTTTAAAGGGGCAAGTAGTATTTCTTCACTCCTCTTGCCTCCTAGCTCTCTGCAAACTCACTACCAGAAATGGATCAACCCTCTAATCAACTCATGCTTATGAGTGAATAAGAGGCTTGCTATAAAGGCATGCAAGGCTCTCCCATACAACCAATATTGAATGAACAAGAATTGATGACATATGCATCTACTAACTACCTATGCAATTATTGATAATTGCATTACAATATTAAATAATTACACAACACCATAATTCACACGACACTGTGAATCTTACTTAACACATTTACAAATATGCTGAATGCATAGACATGGCCACTGTTAGCCGTAAAGTTGTGTTACCGCCGGATGATAGCTGCCGATGGAGGTTAGTTAGTTGCCGACGGTTGAGAAGGGTGACGACATTTGGTTGCACCTCTTCGGATTGTATATGAATATTGTACTTGCTCATTGGAAGACATTATTACTGTAACCTTTGGGAATGATTAATGAAAGTGTTTATTGTTCTATGATATATTCTGTGTGTAATATATTTCCTGTACTATGTCTATGCATTATTAAGTTACCCGTGACGGTAAACATTTGGCGCCGCTGCCTAGACGTACTCGGGAAGGAAAAATAAATAAAATAAATTGATGTGTTGATTATTGCCCGAAAGGAGCAAAGAATTCATGCCCAATCAATGGAACAAAAATAGAAAGAAGGAACTCGAGGAGGAACAAGCCGATAGAAAAGCGGCACTCGCACAACAGCAAGCCGAGCGAAGGGAGAGATACAGAAGACGCGCCGAAGGACTACCGAAGGGTGTAAGT